>JARVGS010000979.1:13114331-13126319 GCA_031762315.1 Hypsolebias antenori | reverse complement strand
CGCCATGTGCTTTCGGTTTCGGTATCCGGCTTTTTCGGTATCCGGCCGGGCCGTTAGAACGGAACTCGGCCGTAAACTGGGGACTACCTGTAAATGAATCAAATCTGATTCATCTGCTAGTTTGTTTTAGTTCATATTGGCTAAAAATATATTTAATTCCTGTCCTCTTCTGCTGTGCAGAGTTCGTTTCTTTGAGGGTCCTCAGATGGTGGCAGACACGGGCGTCGTCATCGACACTACGATGAGAGGAGGCCGGCTCGGAGTCTTCTGCTTCTCCCAGGAGAACATCATCTGGGCCAACCTGCGTTACCGCTGCAACGGTGAGCCAACTCCTCAAAAAGCTGCTGAGAGAAAACTTTGCTCCAGCATTTCAAATTTTATTTTTTTTTTTATTTAGTACTGTAAACACATTTTTGCTGCTCAGATATGGGAACATGTTCTGCATGAGTCCGTCTGGGCAAATTAAATGTTTATTTAGTTCATGTTTAAATAGTGTAAGCTGTTATATAATACAAAGTAAATATAATAAGGTAAAAGAAAATTTTGCACATTTTAAGTTACTGAATTTAAAAAGATTTAAAGCACATTTTCTTAAGTTTAGGATTAAAACTTAGATATGTAGATTTTTTTTTTTTTTGTACGTTGCAAAACTGATGCTTTAAAATTCAAAAACAGCATTAAAATTCTAGAACATTTTTTCTTTTGATAGACACTCTTCCTGAGGACTTTGACGCCTACCAATCCAAGCAGGTCCAGCTGGTGGCCTGATGACAGCAAACAAACCCAAAGAAAACATGATCCAGCACACAACCAGAACCCAGACAGAACATCATCAAAGCTCTGTCAGACGTGACGTTCAGAAGCACAGCAGCAAAAACCTTCAACAGGAGACCAACAACAGCATCAACTATGTTGTTACTTAACTCAAATGTCTTTCTTTAAATGTTTTGCTAATGTTGCATCATACAAAAACTGAAGTGTCTGGTAAAGCTGAGTAAAAACAGCTTCAAATAAAATCCACAACTGCTCATGTTCCAAAATAAAGGCCCCAAATCAGAAGTTAATTTTCTGGTTAGACTGTAACTATACGATACAAAAATGTTGGCTTTTATCTTCTGTAAAATGATGACATTTAGAGTGGCATTGTTGATTATGGTTAATTTCTAAAAGAATTGCTGTATTTTGGTCAAAAATTAAAAAAATACAAAGAATTTGGCTTTGACTGTAAACATGAGTGCATAATGTTGGTAAACATATTTGATACTGTGAATTAAGTATGAACTATTCTATTCTTCATGATGCATGCTGTTTAAAAACAAACTGAAAAAACAAAATTAATATTTCAAAACGCATGGTAATTTTACTGCTTTAATCATATTTTGACTTAAAACATTCAGTGATGTACAGGGAATAAATGCAAGAACAGCTCACTGAGTTTCTTCAAGGTTATTTTAACTTCTAGATACAGTTAGAAGCATGACTATCACTCATAGCTAGCTAACACTAAAGACCCTAAGAACAGCTGTTTTAGCTTTCTGCTGCTCCACAGCTGAATACTGTGTTCTCATTTGGTGCAGATGCACTCATGCTAAAAACATGAAGCCTGCCGCATCATAACAAGGACCCTTCCCCCTACTCAACAAGCTATCTGGTACTGCTCCATCTGCAAAACAAAAAGAGGCAATCGATGAAATTGTGAAAAATAAGGAAAAAGCAATATGACACCCATATGCCCATTGACCTGCCTTACATTTCAGGAAAAGTTTTCTAACACCAAGTTTACCAATAAACATAACACATAGGAAATTCAGAATAAACAAATTGTAACACACATGTATGCTTTGTCACATTTTGATCCCCTTTTAAAAATTTTGATTAAAGTAGCTGTATATGTCCATCATAAACTGAGCAATTTGGGGTTTTCCAGATACTGTATTACATACCTATTGATTTAGTTCCAATTAATATCACTGGGGCCATCGTGTCCATGCTGGCTGGTGTGATGGGGAGCCGTCTTTCCTCAGACTGGCTTGAGATAAAGCAGGAAGTATACCACTTGTTGACAACCTCATCATTTTCTCTCTTCTTTACAGAACACATTTAATTTTGTGACAGGTCCCACACCTGAGACCTGTTGTAGAATGATAAGATTTGGCACAAACAACTCTAGAAAGCCCAGCTATCCCTAAACCCCAGGAAAAACTCATTAAAGGAAGTAGACTAAGAATGATGTGCACTGAATTAGGTGCCGGTGTGGCTAAATGCAACTTGGTAAAATGGGGCTTGCTGGGAATGCAGTCATCAAATCCAGAACATGGACCATCTTTTAACTTGTTGCACCTTAAGTCCTGCAGTACATTTAACATCTGCAGACCTCTGTCAGGTCAACGACAGACATGGCTGTCTTTCTGGTGTGACACAATGTGATGATGTTTTGTCTGTAGTTTATTAAACCTTTACTTAAAAAGGAAATTCCAGACCAGGTCAAGATGGTACACAATCACAAATTCACAAGTTAATTTATTTAATTAACACCAGAAAACATATCTAAAACAAAACAAGTTTGAATCAACATAAAACACATAAAACAAGAACAAAGTTCAGGTAAGAACAAGAGTTTTGAACTAAAACGTTACGCTTTAGTTTAGTTTGAGGCGTTTTCGAGTTGCAAAATAGTAGAATGCTCTTTTAAGTTCAGAGAAAATCATGGGAACTCTGAAGAGCAGGTTTTTAAAGGTAAAACAATTTACATAATTTAGAGAGGAGTTTACATTGAATACCTGTTTGTACATAAAATATACGAGTGCTGTTGTCTCCTTCGGTGTAAAGACCAAGAAACCAGAATATAAAGTTCATTGTACAATGATTTCATTATGAAACATAAATAGTTTTGATATACAGATAAAAAAAACAGACAGATGTGATGTTATTAACTTACTTTTTATGTGAATGTATGGTTCTGTTAAGTGCCCAGAGAAGACTTCTGTTGTGACTGGAGCCATGTAAATGAACTGAATTGAAATAACACAGATGTGTAAGTCTCTCTTTACACCTCAAGCACATAGTATTAGAAACTATTAACTCATGAAACAGGAACCTTTAGGACCCTCCACTGCAGTGGGTTTTTGCAGGCAGCGCTGCAAGCATCTGGAACCTAAGGTAACATTTCAGAAAAAAATACCTTCTGAATCAACACTCACCTGCAGACAAACCACCTTTTGTCATCCTGGGAGTGTTGAGCATCTGAAGTGAGGATCAGCAGCTCAGGAACACCATCAATGATGGTCTTCACCTAATTTTTCTTCAGCCCATTCATTCACTTCACATCTACCGTATTTTTCAGACTATAAGGTGCACGTAAAATCCTTTCACTTTCTCAAAAATCAACAGAGTCTTATAATCCGGTGCGCCTTATGTTTTAATTCTGGCTGTGCTTACTAACCTCAAACACATTTTATGTTTTTCTGATTTTCCAGGTCTCTCTTGTAAATTCATCCTCAGTGCTCAGTGGGATTAACCTGAATAAATAAAGGTTAAATGAATGTGGTACACTGCACTCAAAAAGCTGTCAAAATCTTTTAGTTTCCATTAAGGCACCTTATAATCCACTGCGCCTTATGGATGAAAGCAGACTCGTTCATTGATACTGCACCTTATAAGCCGGTGCGCCTTATAGTCCGAAAAATACGGTACTCAGAGCTGTGTTTGCTGCAGCTTTAAATGTGATTTAGATAGAACTGATTTGCAGCTTGGTCTTGACAAAAATCACACAATCTGAATGAGATCAATGAAACAAACTCTGGTTTCAGGAGAAACCAAACAATATTGCTGTATTTTATAAGCCAAACACAAAATCCATCTTGGAAGATGCAGCAAGCTCAATGCTCACCTGAACTGACTGAACTGCAACACCTGAGGCTTAAGCCTTTTAACATTTATAGCAATGCTGCACATTTTTATGCACCCACGGTGTATAGTGTGTTTGTTTTGTCTGTTTGGACTCAGGAAAACTGAACACAATTCTGGTTCAAACTACTGTATAATGGTCTGGACCAGATAGCCTTTTGTTTTTAGACTGCCTTATTATGGAAATCAAAGGAGCCAATAAACATTAAATTGGAAATCAGGTAGTTATTATATTCAAAGAGACATTAAAAGCTTATTTTTCCTTTCCTGTGAGGTGTTTGTAATAAAAGTTGTCAAAAAATGTCTTGAACACAACGGCCCTCTGTCCACAAGTTGCTAAGACACATGGCTTTCTAAAGAAACTTTGGTGTCAAATCTTTACAAAGCAATATAACAATATGAACCAGTGGAAAGATACGAAGCAGAAACAGTTCAAGCAAAGGGTTTTTGTTTCCTATTGTGACGATTCAAAACAAAAATGCAGCTTAAAACATGTTAAAACCCTGGTGGAAACTGGACTGAATGGTTCAACCAAGTGGAAGTAGTGAAGCATCAGTGATAGAATGGAAAGTTGCAAAAAAAAATGAATTGTGTTGTTGTGGGGCAAAGGAAGAACCTAAACAGTGGATGATGTGATGTTCTCAAGAAATGTATGGAATAACTTCTTAAACAACAGCAGGGTCAAGCCTGTTCCTTGTTTGAGCTCGATATCGGACCGTTTTTATTGACAATTTATTGTCGTATATGCGGTGGTACTCTTAAAAGTTTAGAAACTATATTGACTTTGAGGCTGATTAATTGCTGCACAAGGTGCCCATCACCTTGCTGGATAATAAACTAAAGAAATAACAGTTTTCATCTATTAAACTTCACTGAAACTAAATGTTTTTTCCCTAAAAAAAGACTTTTACAGTCTGTCTGCTTCTAACAAAAGACTTTCAAAAACATCTGACCCTTCGTTTTATTTTCAAACAACAAAAAAAGTAATTTTGGATATGTAGTTATTTAAAAAAAACATTAATTTACTGCTTTTTAGGTTAGGGTCATCTTTTGCTTTCAAATTTTCTGAAAGTGGCAGAAAGTTTCAACGAGGTGTCTTTTAAGTTTTGCACATGATCTAAATTAAAGTAAAAGACATGGCTTTTTTTTTTTTTAACTCAACATCTTTTAGTGGAAATCAACATTCTGAACATTTCACAAGCATGCACATATCCAAAATAATCTTTTCAATTTGCATTTGGAAATACAGATTACAAAATAGAAACAATAGCAAAGACACTTTACAACAGGATCGAAACATCATGCATGTCTACAGCAACACGCTGCGATGTTGTGAAAGGACATTGGACTTTTTTTTTAATCGGCATTTTCTGCAAATCAAGACTTTATGCAGAGAAAAAATTGTCTTCCACATTCAGTTTAATTGATGGTTTTCTTTCATTTTATAAACAAATGGTCACATAAAGAGAATCACATGGCAACAAAGAAATACTACAGGTCTCTTACTACAACTTACAGGACAACAGTGATATAATGCTATTCTCACTAGAAGCTTTAAGTGGAACATAAACTGTAATTCCAGAGCTTTTCATAGGTTTAAATGAAATGTAGTCGTTTGTTATTAAAGGGAAATATTTAAACACCTACAAATCCTCAAACACACAACTTCGGTTTCTCCTTTGTAAGCTTGAGAAGTGATAAAAGTCAATAACTGTTTCACAAAATCGGACGAATCCAAATTAATTTGTGCATTAAACAAACAAACAAAAAAAAAAAAAAAAAAGAGAAAACCATCAGCTGAACTTTACTTTCCACATTTCAGCATTTCGTCATGTAATAAATAAACCCCAACTTCAATACACAAATCATACTCGCGTGTATATGAGTATGTATGTATACAAAGCATCCACGTTCTCTTTGAATGTGTTTATTTTAATTTAAGGAAAGATTAATTAGCTGCCTAAACTGATATAAAGTGTTTTCCAGTGTTTGCTGTCAGCATGACATCTAATTCCTAATCATCTCTATTGAAAAGCACGTCAGCATCTCCAGCACGTTTTATCTATCAAATATTTTCTACATCTACAAGTTTTAGATGGTTAAAGGGGATTTGGATAATAAAAAAATAAATAAAAAGAGTAACCTGACGTTAAGAGAAGCCTTGGCTGTCTTTTGTGAAGTGAGACTTTGCTGCAGAGCCTGCAGGACGGTAAGCGTAGTCATTCAAACCGCTTCGTTTCAGGGATTCTGAGGTTAAAGGAAATGACTGCAGCCTCAAAGTGAATCGACTGATTTAAACTCTGCGAGACTTTCATGTAGATATTTGGAGCATTTGAGTGCATGAGGTCCCCATTTAATACAAATGATGGTTATAAAAAGAATCATCACACACAGATTTCAACAGGACAGTTTAAGTGAAATTAGTTTAAACTAAAATAATAGTTTGTTTTTAAGGATGAAGCTGCAGCCTCCAACAAGGCCTGGAGAACATCTGTGAACTTAATATTCTGCAGTAAAAATACCCAAACGTTTATCATGGTAGATTGAATTTGCAATGATGTTAATGTACAACTTATAAAGAAGAGAAAAAGACGTGCCTTTTCATTTCAGTCCGTTTCTGAGACATTTTAGCAATGCAAAGGTATGAAAAACTTTAAATGCATAACTTGAGTGATGTCCACATGTTTGTTGTCCATGTTATGTAACCAGATGTTCCTTTTTTCTGAGACTGCACAGATTTATTTTTTAATTCTTCATCCCTTAGCCCACAAAATTAAGATGTCCAACCTCATTGTTTTGAAAAACGTGTTTTAAATCAATTGAACTATACTGAGCACGATCTATATGTATTTTTGGTTACTGCATGTATTACATAATGGAAAAAAAAAAAACGTAATAACCCTTTTTTCCCCTTTGGTGTATGTTTTTTCTCATTACTTAAAGATTGAGGGAAAAGAAATGAGTAGAAAAGAAACAAATCCTGTTAAATTTTTAAGCTTTGATCAAATAAGACATTTTTCAGCATTGGTAACATGTCCCAGACGTCCTACATACCAGTTGTGATCATATAAATCAGAGAAACTTCCTCCTGAACATAAGTCTTTGTACTGGAGAACTTAGAACTGTGGGAACAGAAACAGCAACGCTCTCCGCTCCCTTCAAACACAAGAACCCAAGTTGCATTGGAGTAAGCCCTTTCTAATTTTGCATCTTCTAAAATCTGAACACATTTGAAAATGAACATAAAGACAAGCCACAGTTTAGTTTACAAAAGAAAATATAGAATCCATCTGTTTGTATACATCACAATATATCTGGTGTGAAACAGTCGGCATTCACATCGGGCAGAACCGTCTCCCGTTCAAACGCCAGGGAGTCACAACTAAAGTGCAAAGCAACTAGTGGACTAAACATTGCACAAAACAGGGGGGAAAAAAATTACATTTCACTTTACCCAACCCAGAACCTGACATGACAACCTGACAGGCAAAACAGAAATAAATAAGAATCACATCGGTCTTAAAGCGCACGCCACTTGAGCATAGCAAGATCAAGATCCTGTACATAACATGAGATAAGAACCAGTTTAATGTCTTTCATGTCATGCAGTTGACTGCATAATGCAGAGGCTTTAGGGGTCTACAAATGCAAACTATCAGTGCACGTGCCGAACTGCAGCCTTTACAAGACGGGACCTTCCTTTATGTCAAGGACACCAACAGGATGAGCTGGCTGAGAAGGGATCAAATCAACTGCAGGGTCTATGAAAATCAAACGGTTTCCATCATACGCAGAGAGATGCTACAGTAGGAAGAGGAGGCGGAACAAGCAACAGTCTGTTTCTTCAGAAGGGGGTGGGGGGGACTGCAGAGCCAAGAGAGGAAGCTTGGTCCAACAGTAACAGACCAAATGTGCCGAGCTTCGGCTCATTTGGCTAAAACTAGGATGGAGGGATTACATTCTTTTATCATTCGTGAAGTAGCGTTGTACAGAGACGGAGGTAACAGAGTCACTTAACAGTTCACTGTTGCACAGGAGAAACCCACACATGCATCCCTTTAGGTTGGTGATAGTGTTATGTTACACAAATCAAACCTGCACAGAGTTAAAGAAGGCCTTCGTTTGGAGGTCTGGACTGTCAGCGTAGTCATGCATTTTGTTTCAGCTATAGTATGTACAAAGTCTGAATAACTCGTCTTCAGCAGGATGACAGAAGGGAAATGACGGGAAAGCTCCAAACTCTGGCAACACAACAGTGAAGTCTGAACACAACAATGTTGTCAGTTTTTTGTTTTTTTTTTCTTCCTCTTAGGTAACAAAAAAAAAAAAACATTGTAAACAAAACAAAAAAAAATCTGCAGATGTTTTTCAGAGACTTAAAGAAAAAATCCAACAAAAATGATGGGAAATTAGTAACCGATGAAGTGTTGTACACTTTGGGCTATTTTTGATTGGCTTCGACATCATTGATTTTAATCACGTTAAGTGTTTTGAAATGTTTTCTGTGGGATGGATTTGTGACATTAAAAACTAATAATGAATCAAATTAAAAGGCAGAGGAAATTTTGACCCCCCAAAAAAAAGGAGTAACTCAAACATCGAAGCATAGCTGGATTTATCTGTGGAGTTCTTTTCCTTTCACCAACAGGAAAGAAAAAGAACCATTTCAGTCAATGATTGTCATATCGCCACCACAACGCACAACATCCTGCACTGCTATACAGTACTTCATCTAGTTTACATTTACTACAATGAATCTAGGTAGTTAAGCAATAATGTGGCACACTACAGAGATAACTTCCACACAAAATGAAAGGGAATGTAGCCCATAATGGTTTTTGAATTTCTCGTGAGGTTACATTTCTGAGCAACATGCAGGTTTTAGCCATAAAAACACCTTTGTTTCTTAACAGTTTGACAAGAATAAATCCAGCAATTTTTGTGAACAATGTTGGATTTTTCCTTTAAGGAGCTTTCTCTGTTTTATTTTGTCATCTCATTTGCATAGGAACCACAGGTGTGTCGAAGACAAACAAAACCGCTGATGAAGCTTTTGCAGCAAACAGTGAACACTTCAACCCAAACAGTGCAGAGGTAAAAACCAATATGGATCCCTGTCTCCAAGGGCTTTTCCCATCAGCGCTTTAGCAGAGTAAAAATATCAGTATGTGTGCACACAAATATTACAGTATACCAAAAATGAACCCACGGTAATGGGAAGCTCAACACAAGCCTCTCAGGGAAACTGACAAAAAGGCGAGTCAGTTGGGGTTTTTTTGGCACAAACTGTTAAGTTCATCCGAGTTTTAACATTTGAACAACGAAGAGGTCATTAAGACGATAGTGTGTAAACAGTTTTGGGTTGTAAGATGACCTCAGTGATTTTAGACTAAAACATTTCTGCTTCTGTGGCTGTTATTGTTGCTTATAAAACTGAACAAACAGCAAATCTTAGCCCATAAAATACACAAACTTTTTTTCTTAAAGAGAACTTTTGCTTATAGACTCTCTCAAATAACATATACCATATATTTTTTTTATAAACTCTTTAAAGATTGCACCCTAATGAACCAAATGATCCTTCAATGACTCATTTTATGAGCAATACATCAAAGGTCACTTGCATTTTTGTCAGACTCCCTGTAAAGGAGCAAAAAGCCTCCCCATAATTGCCCTCTTTAAATACTTTAAAACCATCGTACCATTTTGCTCCTTGTAAAAAATAAAACAACAACAACAAAAAAAGCAACAATTTGGCTATAAAGTGTACCGCTACAAAATACAGTACAATGATTTGTCAAACCTTACATAACAGAAGCACAGAGACTTAAACTTTTCTTTTAAATACAAGAAAGTTAGGAAAATACGCTGTTACATCAAACACTTAGAACAGTAGAATGTTACTGTAAGGCAAAATCAGGTGATTTCACAGTGACGACCTAAAAAAACATTAAGATTTTAGTGTTTTCTGGTTTAAAAGCAAATGCCTTCTTTCACAAGGAGACTTAAATATGCCGTTTGGCTTTCAGTTATCTGAAGTAAATTTAGATGCACTTTTCTTGTGTCCTAGTTAAATAAAAATACCTGATTGCCCAGAAAGCGTCAATTCCAGTAGCATAAAGTTGATCCACTTGAGCACGCAACTTGTTCTGAAGTGGTGCCAAAAACTGAGATTTCGATTTGCCCATTAGGCTGCAGCACATCAACATCAGAGAATGGCACATCTAACACCAAAGAGCAACTATGGGGACGTTTTACACTCCTTCATTAACCAAGTAAAGCTTACAAAAACACATATAAATATGTTGGTAATAATAAACACAACTACACCAGTGAAATTTTACACTAGGCTTACAGACATTTTGGCATCAAAATTTAAGTTATGAAATGAAATATAAAATCTTTAACCAAATAAATAAACATATAAATATGTGTAGCATAAAAACATACAGTACAAGATGAAAATAACATTTGGTTGTCAAAAATAAAGCTTTGAGCATGAAATAGAAAGTTGTTACGCTGCGATGGAATTTCATTGCTGGGTAGCAAGTAAACTGGCTGTGTTGTTTTTTTCCTCCCTCTTTTAGACATAGCCATAAAAATTATTAAACTTAGTGTCTTAGCAGCTTTCTGCTACAAGCAAATATGAATAAAACAAGTGTGGATATGCAAAAAGCTACCAAATGTGTTTTTCAAATATATGTGGCATGTAATGGAACACTGTAAACACAGTAGGCTAGCGAAAGCGCTGAGCAACCATTTTTCTTCAAAACGATAACGAGGCCATCCTATGGCGAGCCACTGGACGTCTTTTTACCCGTCGTTTTACGGTGGAGATTCATTTCGAAGGGTCAAACACCTGGACAGCCATGCAACAAGGGTGAGGGTTCATCCTGCCCTCTCTTCATTCACAAGGTAAGTGTTTTGGTTTTTTCTTCTTTCCTCTCACTTTGCTCCGAACCTCAGTCAGCTCATCACGTTACAGCCTGTCCATCCTGAACGTGTCCTCGGTGGCGGGGTCAGTCAGCACCATGTCAGGGTCGTTGAGCATGTGCAGTCCATCCAGAGTGAGCGGGTCGATCTTCAACTCGTCCAGAGGAAACTGAGAGTCTGCGTCAAAGCTGACATCACCAACGCCGGCCAGAGAGTTGGTCAGCTCTTTGGAGAGACTCGGCGGAGATTCACCTGTGACTGAGGAATATGACATCTGAGAAACTAAAACTCAGGCAAGCCCAACAACAATCAGATCAGTACCTTTAAAAAAATACATATAAAGTACCGGTAATGTTATTTTTTAATAGTATCTGAGAACAATTTGTATAGGGAAATGTTTGTTCTTCATAAAATGTATTTTTAGCTGTAGGAAATAAAGCACTTTGCCATACTCTATGGTGAAAAAAAACATGCAATTTTAATTAAAACATTTAATAATTGGCATAAAACTGATGCTTCTTGTATCTCAAAATCAATAGATCATCATCTATATGTTCACATCAATATTTTTAATGTTTTTGCCCATGTCTCTATGAGTTTTCATTTATTACCATTAGCAAAATATCTCATGAGTCACAGACCAAAGTTTAGTGAAACATTCAAAAAGTAACCATTAGTTGACATTCACAAATAATTTACTTTAGCGCTAACCCAATTTAAGATGACCACCACAGCTAATCAACCTTAGCCTACACAAAAATGACTATAACTCAGTGACTTTTACAGATATTGTAAACATCGGTGTGGTGGTAGCCGGGTGTCAGTCCTAACAAAATCTCCAAACATATGAGATCATTACGCATAACACTTTGCATAACTTTATTTTCAAACTTTAACTAATATGGCTATAAAGTTGTCCTTTCCAAACTTAGTCTAAAACAATGGCATAAACGGTGGCATGCAATACGCATTTCTTTTTGTGGAATTGTAGCCTTTACAATAGTTGTCATAGTTTGACACAATGTGACCTGTGACAAAGAATACTTCAATAACAAACACAAAACAAAAGTATATATATATATATATATATATATATATGCACAGATAATGTGAATCTGAAGCTGAGTTGTGTTGAATTTTGTTTTAAAA
>JARVGS010000979.1:13082802-13094829 GCA_031762315.1 Hypsolebias antenori | reverse complement strand
GTGAAATAAGGGGCAGATATAATAAGATTTCTTCTTCTTTCTGCTCCTTTCATTTTATCCTTTTTGTATTCTTGTATTTGATGAAAATGTTTTGTATTGTTCTTTTAAAATGAATAGATAAACATCAAATCAAATCAAATCAATTAAAAAAAACATATAAGTACAACAGGGTTAGCATTTCTTGCAGGCTTGCATATAGATCTCCACCTTGCCATGCCACAGTTTTAAAAGAACATCATTTTATATTGAAAAATGATGGAGCTGAAACTGCTATATTCAAACATTAAAAATAAGACTGCACATTTTCATATCACAAGATGTAAACCTCAAGATGTCTATATGTGGTGGGACAGTTACTTTCAGCTACTACAACATTAAATTTTAGCTCAACATCTAAAAGACTTGACTGAGTTGTAACCATTTTTGTGCTGGCTAATGGTGATTAGCTGTGAGGGCAATCTCGAGCTGGGTTGACTCCAGTCAGGGTGGAGTCCTGTGACTGAGACTTGTGAATTGGTTCATATCTTACTAGACAAACAAGGGGATACTGTATTTCATTTGGCAGTCATGTGAGGTCCCTCAAGGCACCATTCTTGGGCGACTTTTGATTAATGTTACATGTACCTCTATGAAATATAGAGCAGGAGATCAATGAACACATTGGCACAACTTCTGCAGTACAATATTGCAGACTCTGGGCTGGTCCATTGTAATAAAGAATGAGCTGAGCTTCAAGGTGAAGCACTAGCTGTTCACTTGTCGGTCTGCATTCCTACTCTCATGGTGATGAACTTTGGGGTAGTGACCAAAAGAATGCTATTTTGGATAAAATGTGTTCTAGATTAATTTATGCTGCGGGGTGGCTGGATTCCCTGAAAGATAAGGTGAGAAGTTCAGTTATCTGGGTGAGATGAGTAGAGCCACTATTCTTTCAAATCAAAAGGAGCCAGCTGAGGTGGTTCAGGCATCTGGTAAGAATACCCCCCCATGACACCTCCTTTCCTCCATCTCAATGCAGAAAAACAGAAAAAAGTTAATCAACTTTATTTTTAGCCACAGCTGAAACAAAGTGCTGAACATCAGTAATAAATAAGAGAAGAGAAAGCATAAAACTAAAGTTACAAAGCTAGGCAAACAATAGTGAATTAAAAACTCCATTTAGTGTGATAAATTAAACAGATAAAACCAATACCAATCAAAATTAAGTAAAATCAAGTCTCAGTTGGGTTGAAGGCCAATGAGTAGAGATACGTACTCTATGCCACACCAGTTCTTAAATCTCTGCACTAGCCCCAGTGGCAGACTGGCCATCGGGAGCACTGGGACATTTCCCAGTTGCCTGGCCCACTCAGTGATCGCCAAGAGACTAGACTAAAGGCTTGGTTTGGGTCGCGGATGATTATTTTAAATAAACATGCCGCTCTTGCCCCGGTTCACTCTGGTCTCCCGAAGCTGCAATAGCAAGGGGAAAGACAGACATGTCCAGAGGATCTGGCTTAACTTTGTTGGAAATGACAGAAACACTTGTGGTGAAAAGTGAAATCTCCAGCATAGCCTATGCAGCTAGTTTAATGAGGACAGTTCCAATTTGAGGGACCTAAGTGAGCCAACAGATTATTGTAGGTATTCAGTTGATGATGTGTGCAGATGCCATGCATCAGTGGCAATTTTAGCCTCTTTTTGCGGGGTGCTCAAGCACCCATTTTAACTAACCACCCCTGGGGGGGAAAAAAAAAAAAAACATAATTAGGATTATATAAGGAAGTTTAGTTCTCATACCTTAGATTCACCAAAATATTGAATAATTTTGGAATAAAAATTGAATAAATGATGACATTTTTAAATGGGCCAGTAAAATCTATGATTTTTTTTTTCTTTGCTCAAGTCGGATCCTTGATGTCACCTGTCGATCAGTCCAGCTGGGAGCAGAGTGGGACTCATTTTCAGCCCTGGAGTTTCATGCCTCAGAGTGGCCTACTTTAGATCAAGACCGATTATCATTAAAATAATGTATTATAACTTACATCAGAGGCAATTCCTGAACATGCCTTTATGAAGCTGCTTAGCACCCAATGCTGACAATGGCTCTTTGCTTGAACAATGCGGAGGCCATTGATGTCGGAAGCAGAGGTGGGACCAAGTCAGTGTTTTGTAAGTCTCAAGAAAGTCTCAAGTCAACATCGTGACGGAAGATACAGCGCGAAAACGATGGAAAATCACCTGAGTTTCTTTTATTTTTTTCTTTGGACAGTAAAGATGGCGGTCGAGACAGGAACGCCCCGACACGCCCCCACCGCAGTGACGTATGTTCCAAAGCTCAATCACATGCCGCTAGCTTAGCACTCCTTCTTGTTGTGCCATGCTCATAGTTATTGAATCAAGTATTTACTTATGTAGGTAAACGTAGATGTTTAAAAACTTGTTAAAATACATCAGAATGCAGGAAATGGAATCTACTTTATTCAAAATTTTCTGGGAGAGGACCGCCAGTAAACATTATTACAGCTACTACAGCTTTTCATGGAAGTGAAATGTAATTTTTAAATTTATCTTCTGTTTTTTAATTGTAATTTCTTCTTTTAATGTAACCGAAATGTACTTTTAAAGCACTTTGAACCGCCTGTACAAATGGTGCTACTCAAATCAACTTGCGCTGTCCTAATGTGGAAGTTTTAAGTAAAAATCTTGGCGTTTTGGAGTACTTGGAGTTTACCAAAGCCTCCCCCAGAGCAGCACCCTGCAAAATCTACTCAAGAAAGAACTCGTCAAAGAGTTGGAAACATGAACCCGTGTGGTCTAGCCACAGTTTGTGCCGTGAAACCAGCTCTGTATGTATCTTCTTTCACAGACTACGCTTCGGTTTTGATTTTTGAGACGTGATAAGTCGTATTCTACTGCCACGGAAGGCATGATTTGTGAAATGAGCTGTTACATGTAAAATAAATATGTATTTCAGTCTAACTGCTGCAACTTAATGATAAAAAAGAAAAAAGTTTGTAGGCTCAATCATCCAGGTAGATAACAACAAAAAAGGTTAAATCATTCTCCCTTAAAGAAACTTAATGGTAAATAACTTATGGTTTGTTATGACTATCCTGCAACAGAACAACATGGCATGTAAAATGAAGAAAAAGAAGAGAAGCGCACAATAAATTTAAGTATAGTGCATTACAATGTATGCTGACATTTAGAATTGTGACCAGTTTAAAATAAAAAAAAAAGAATTTAATAAGGTAATAATAATTTTTAGATTCTCGTTTTAATGCATGAAACAATTTTAACCCTCAGTGTAATTACACACACAGATATTAACCACAAGTTATCACGTGCATCTGCGTCTCTTCTGTGGTCAAGACTAAAAAGATTTCATCTTGATGTGGTGAGAGATAAACACTGTATCTGTCTGCAGTATGACACAACAAGGCTCTTTTAATTTAGTCTTCTGAACCAGGCCCCAAAACGAGAAATAACAGATTTTTGACTCTGTCAAATGTCTGTCAGCACTTCTCACCAAAAGGAAGGACATACTTGAGTCTGAGCCTGACAAATCAAAAGCTGCACAAAGTCTTTGGTAATGAGTAATCTGGTTTTTCACCTTGCAGGAGCAACCTTTTTCAAGGTCAATTTTTTTTCTTCTTTTGACCACTTCCTGTCATGCAGTTCTCAAAAGGCTCATGACTGATTTTCACAACCATCATGTTTAGTTTTGTATTTGCTCTCGTGTTCCATTTCACACTGACCTATCAAGGGCCAGACTCTTATATGCATTTAGTTTTTGTGCAAAATAACGAAACTGAGCTACGCAGAAAAAAAATCATATAGGTATTTTTTACATTGGTTGTTCATATAAAAAAAGCAATGTTAGTATTTAATTTAAGTTCACATTTCTGATTTTTAATTAGCAAAAGGCTTAAAGGTGAAAAATATAACATTAAATCAAATTAATATCAATTGTATTAAAGTTTTTGCCTTGTTTTGGCTCTTTACATACTGAAAATGACCAAGAATTTAGTCTAGAATTAATATAATCATTGCCAAGATATTTTTCAATCTAATTTTCAAACAAATATTTATTAAAAATGTGCAAATAAAAAGCAGGAGTTAAACCTTTTGCTTTCTAGTATTGTACTCGCTCCCAGCTGCTTTCATCAAAGTGGAAGGTTAATGACAACTGAAACTACAACAGAGTTGCTAAAAAACAACAGCAAAATAAAATTTAAATTAACAATACACATTTAAGTGCATGCAAAATTTAAAATGAGTTAAAAAAAAAAAAACATTTTGCATGGCAACCTATGAGATCAACAGTCAGAGTGATTTGGAGATTCGGACTTCACATCGAACACCAAACCGTTCTTGTAGATCAACATGGCAAGTTCATTTTCCACCTGTTCAAATTCTGTCATCTTTGTTTCCCTCAGTGTTGGATCTGCTGAGTCCAGACTCGAACACTCATCATCGGATCCGGTAGAGTCACTCCTCTCAGCCTCCAAATGCTCATTGGTCCTGTCATCCCATTCCCTTCTAAAAGAGGTTTCTTCTGAAACTGACTTCTGCTCTGCAACAATCTGGTGCAGTGTGAGCTCATGCACCTCCTCTTTTCTCTCCCACATCTCCTGCTGTGAGCAGAAGAAAACAAATTCAGGGGTCTGAGAGGGGAAAAAGTAAATTACTGTGAAAAATCTCAATTTTTTTTGTTAAATCATTTGTTTCATATGGAAGTGGAATGTTGGCCATTTGTAATAAAGTGCAAAAGAATCAAAGTGAGCAGTTTTTAAAGAAACAATCGTAAAATAGCCAAATTAATGAATGAGTGGTTAAAAGGTATTCACGTCAAAAACAGCCCTGCAGATAGATGTCAAAGAATCTAAATTTAAATGTGACACACTAGCACTGACGTCTCCTGGTGCGTTTATAAATACAAGTAAGGCGTTTTCAAATTATTTTATCATTTACAAATCATGCAACTCAAATACTTGTGGTTTTCTCAGTTTTCTATTTCTAAATTCATCCAAGACTTGTGCGAATTATTAATTTTGGTCTCTGAAACATCTCACCCTTAAAAATAGAGATAAAACTGATGTAATGGCTGACATCACAATTACTGTTCACAGTTATTTACAGTTTACTGTCATTGATCATGTGTTCTAAGACATAATTCTGCTTTATGGTCAAATTAAAGGTCTGTGGTTCTTTCACATCACCTTTCAACAGATGTGTCTTCCACGTTTCTCCAATTTATCTTCCTCAGTGATTAGAAATAAAGTTATAAGGTCTTTAAAAGGCAGTATCAGTCTTACACCTCTCAGGTACAAATTTAAAGCTGCACCTGAATTATAAATACCATGGTGGCCGACAGGTGCAAACACACAGCAACGGCGAAACGCGCAGCAAACACATGTATGATGCAACTCAAAAACATGCAAACACACACACACACACACAAAAATGCAAACACAAAAAAACACACGCAAACACAAAAAAACAAACGCAAACACATGCAAGCACAAACAATCAAATGCAAACACAAAAATCAAACGCGAACACAAAAAAAATCTACAAACACATGCAAACACAAACAAATATAAACACAAAAAACACATGCAAACACAAAAAACAAACACAAACACCAAAAAGCACATGCAAACACCAAAAAACCCAACACAAACACAAAAAACAAACACAAAAGACACACGTAAACACACAAAAAACAAACGCAAGCAAACAAAAAACACATGCAAACACAAAAAACAAACACAAAAAACACACAAAAACAAGTGCAAACACAAAAAACAAAACAAAAAAAAAACACACGCAAACACAAAAAAAAACACGTGCAAACACAAAAAAAGCAAATGCAAACATAAAAATGCATGCATGTTTTGAGTTTGCATCACACAATGTTTTCTGTTGCAATTAATTTTTTGTGTTTGCATTTTTTTGTTTCTTTGTTTCTTTGTTTGTTTTTTTGCATCATACATGTGTTTGCTGCATGTCTGGCCGTTTGCTGCGCATTTGCACCTGTCGGCCACCATAAAATACAGATGCTGTTTTATGGTGAAAGCCTTTCTAACAAGTCTCCATCTTCAATTCAGTTACTTGTCTCCCCAGCAACACACTCTAATCTAGCTTATTCGGAGGAGGGGGTGGGGGGAAGAGGCATTCACTGGCTGAAAATGCTGTAGAATCCCTCCAGTGAGTTCTGGTTCTACCATGAAGCCTCTCACCAGTTAAATGTGCCCAGAAAACCCCCAAAGGGAGGTGTCCATGGATGCATCCTATAATTAGATACCCAAACCACCTCAACTGACTCGTTTCAATGCAAAGGAGCAGCAGCTGTACTCCAAGCTCCCTCATGGGTGAAGTTTCTATGTTTCTAGGGTCATTCTTTCAGTCATGATCTATTCTTCATGACCATATGAGAGTTAGAACATAAACTGAACAATAAATCGAGAGCTTTGCCTTTCAACTCCTCCCTTTTTTCACCATAACCGACCAAAGCAACGCCCACATTTATGAAGACGACACCCTGATACATTGATCCATGTACTGCTCCCTAACCATCATACTTTGTACATAAACAAGACACCCACTTAAACTCTTCCACCTGAGTAGTGCAAGTGCAAAGTCATTGGAAGAAAAGTTTGATTTTGGATGCGATTTCTTACCTCACTCTCTGGCTGACAGGGGATAAAGTCTGGGATCACAGGTATCGGCACAGGAGGGAAGATCTTACTTTTTATTCTAAGTGTTGAAAAAAAAAGCAGATGTTGTTCACATAAAAGCAAGATGTGCAAACTGAGTTTTAATCACATCGCAGTGCAAATTACCACGTAAATATAAACAATAACTGCATATATTCACAGAAAATATTAATTATAAAAAAAGGGAAATTATAACTATCATTTTATTACATGCATACAGATAATTAAATAGAAGCTATATGTGAAATGATCTTGAATACTGCTGACATTGCTCCAACTTACAATGCAACAACAGTAAAATGTACACACAAAAAAGAAAAAAACAACAACAACAAAAAGCTAAATGCCTTATAAAGACAGTAGTGATGCATAGCTGAAAACAAAAAAAAAGTGGAAAAGATTGAGTTGACAGCTAAGTACAATAGTGGAAGTTCAAAATTATGGAAATGAATTACAAATCTGACAAAGTAACTGATGTGTGTCGGTTTACAGTCATCCCTGTCTAACACAGTTCAATCTTTTTTAAGCATAAAACACTAAAACAGAATGTGTTATTTTACCTCTTTAAGACAACTGTGCAACATGTTGACAGTAAGAAGAATGCAAGTAGCAAGCCAAAACTCAGCCACACTGATTTTAGGGGGAAAGAGACAAAAAAGAGAGAAAAATAAGGGCAAATTAATAATCATTTGATTCAGATGATCTTTAAATGGTGTTTAGACACAATAATAGATTCTATAAGTCCAGTACCATTTACAGGTTTCTCTGGTAATGTGGTGATGGTTTGTGTTGCTGAACGTCCTTCTCCTGCTCGTGTCACTCCAGCCAGACTGATGCTGTATTTGGCTGCTGGCGTCAAATTTTTCAGATGGTGTTTTGTTGCTGATGCAGATATGTTGAAGCACTCTGGTCAAAGGAGATGAAGACAAATGAACAATGTCTGCAAGTTTCATTTTCTACAGTAACAGCTATAAATAAAGGTTACAATCAAATTTTAAATAACTACTTTTGTACCTTTCTTCCCATCCTGTGAACTGATTTTCTCGCTGCACAGGTTGTAGTGTGTAAGGAAGCCTCGCTGGTGCTCGTGTGGAATTGCCTTCCAGGATAGGGAAGCAGAGTTGTGTGTTTCAGAAACAACAATGAAGTCATCTGGCTCTTTGTTTGGCACTGTGTCAGACAATGAAACTTGGGTTAGTTGAAATGCTTCCTAAAGGATCATGCCATCTTAGAACTATTCCAATCTGGCTTTAAACCTCTTCACAGCACTGAAACTGCCCTTCTGAAGGGTTTTAACAACATTTCCTAGCCACGGATGCAGGTGATTCTGTGCTGCTTGTCCTATTGGACCTTACATCCGCTTTTGACACCACCGCCCATGAGATCCTCTTTGCTAGGTTGGAGCTATGGGTGGGTATCATGGCGTCAGCCCTCAATTGGTTCAGATCCTACCTCGCTGACAGATCCTTTTGTGTCTCCATCAAAGATTTTTGTTCAGCATCGGCAGCACTTAAATGGGGGGTACCGCAGGGGTTCATCCTCGTTCCCCTTCTATTTTCTTTATACTTGCTTCCACTTGGTGCAATTTTCCAGAAACACAACATACTCTTTCACTTCTATGCCGATGTCTGTCAAATTTACTTCCCCTTAAGTCACAATGCACGCTCTATTCAACCTCTGCTTGACTGCCTGGCTGACATCAGGGACTGGATGGCTTTAAAATTTTTTGTTGCAACAAGAAGAAATCTGAAGTCATGTTGTTTTTTCCCAACGGCACAATCATCAACCACTGTGTTGACCTTTCTGCTTTAGCCCGATCAAAGAAACAGTCACTAATCTGGTAGTGATAAAAGACCCTTCCTTGAAACTTAACAGTCACGTAAACAAGATTGTTAAATCCTATTTTTTCCAGCTGAAGCGGCTGTCTAAGCTGAAGCCCATATTGTCCAAAAATAACTTGAATACAGTAATACATGCATTCATAACATCCAGACTCGATTACTTCAACTCCCTCCTGTTTGGTATTGGTCAGACCTCCATTGCAAGACTGCAACTGGTCCAAAATGCGGCAGCCTGATTTTTAACCAGTACAGGCAAAAGAGTGCACATCACACCAGTTTTGGCCTCCCTGCATTGGCTACCGGTTCACATTCAAATCCAGTTCAAAACTCTCCTGTATGTCTATAAATCACTGAACAGCTCTATACCCTCCTGTCTCACTAATCTGCTGCAGCCGTATGCCCCACCACGTTCTCTGAGGTCAGCAGACCAGTTGTTTCTCACAGTTCCAGGAACTCGTCTTAAGCGCTGAGGTGACAAAGCCTTCTCTGTCACAGGCCCAAAACTTTGGAATGAGTTACCTCTGCTTGTCAGGCAGGCCCCCTCCCTCACAGTTTTTAAATCCCACTTAAAAACCCACTACTATTCCCTAGCTTTCAGCACTGTATGATTTGTGTTGAACCTATATGCATGTGTTAGTCATTATGTTATTATATGCTATTATTTTGTTTCTGTATTTAGATTTTACGCCATGTTATGTGTTGCTGTGTGCTTTGCCTATTTGTTTCTGTTTGTACAGCACGTTGGATAGTCACTGTTTAAAGTGCTTTATAAATAAAATGGTATGGTACAGTATAGTATGGTGTTTATTTTACAGTAGAAACTACATTAAAATAGACGAGTCTACAGTTTGACGCTGCTCAGAGTAATCTCTTCAAATGAGAAAGACAGAAATATGAAAACTGCCATGTGAATTTTGTGTGAAAACAAAACACAAAAAAAGGCTGAGAATTTGCTTTTTTTAATAGATAAACCCCAGATTTTAAGAGATTTCATCAGACTGAACTAAAGCTGAGTTCTCTGGATGATACGCATTAGTTTGTTGCAAAAGAAAGAGAATTAAAAATAGCAAAAACTATCAGCCATGAAGTTTTTGGAGGCAAACAAGTTCAAGTCAATTTGTTTGAAATAAAGTTTTTCAATGTTTCAGCAGCAAAACAGGTTGCAGAACTAAGTGAACAACGTTATTTGTAGAAAATAAAATGTAAAAATAATCCAGACATTAATTCAGCAAAAAAAAAAAAAAAAAGAAAAAAAGAAAAGTTGCAAAACCCTCTCTTGCAAACAATAAAAGTCAAGATATCCATGAAAGTTTTGAAAATCATTGACAAGACGTTATGCATGCCACTTCAATTATGGTAGTCTTTTGGTTGAACGCTGAAGTTCTGTGAGCTTTTGTATCATCAAGCAGAATCTTGTTATGAAAGTTGAACAAAAATACTAATAGCCTTTATGTGAAAAGTAAAAGATAAAATTAGTGACCCCCAGGCAGCTCACTGCAGATACCTACCTCCTTCTTTCTTGTAAAAAAGGCACATTTTAACCGTCTGTGGTTTGCCATCATCACAGCTGTGTTCAAAGTAAACGTATCGTGTGAAATCCTTCATTTCTGCAACAAAAACAGAAGGTGTGTTTTGGCCCTCCGTGTGATAATTCATATTTATGCCACAAATTTCCATGCTTTTGCAGAATTACATTATAACTTACTCTTGTTTATTGTCTGTTTTTCTTTTCTTTGTCTCCTTGCTGTTAATGTCATCACACTGTCAGGCTTTAATTCTGTGTCTCGGAGCTCGTAAAACTCAAGGCAAGTTCTCGTCTTTATTCTTTCATCCAGTAATGTTTTGTCACAAACTGGCACAGAGGAAAGAATTTTTTTTTCAAAGCCTGTGGTTTGCTGAAGGAAATAAACATGATCTGACACATAAAAACACACTCACACATGTGCACTCTTAGACCTACTTTTTAAATTTGCTGCAGATGCAGCAGGCACTTGTATGATCGCCCGAGGGGACTCCCCCGCTGCATTTCTGGCAGTAACAGTGATGTTGACGGCTGAGTATGACACATAAACCGTGTAACTGTCTGTGCTGGTTTCATGGCTCTTCCTCTTGCACGGACATCCACGAGACGAATGTGTGTCGTTCACGCTGTAACGCACACCACTGAGTGTTGCTGCATGTGGTGTAGGCTACAAAACAGAAGTTCAGTTCACATTGTATGTGCAACAGAAAAACATATGCAAATATTTCCCAATAGAGAGTACAGCCCCAGTTTCAAGATTTAGGTAAAATATAAATAAATTTGGAAAAGTAACGCAATTTTTAATTTTATTTCTAAAAAAAGTTGGGACAGGGCCATGTTTACCGGCAGAAAGCGTCCCATATTCTTATAATAAAAAAGTTCAGTTGCTGGAACGTTTCATCCTTCACCCAAAGGACTTCTTCAATCTGAGGAGCCACCAACAAACAAAACTGATTTCCACAAACAGCATACGCCATAGTGGGGGAAAAAAACAGTTTGCTGGTGCTAAGATGGCCTCTGGGGCCTGCCCTCTCCCCCGTCAACTCCTCTGAAACATGCCAAAGTGGTTCAAAACACCAAAGTTCATGCGCAATAATTCAGGTATATGTTGCATACATTTTCCCATTTTTATTAGGGTTGTATGTATGAATACACCTTTAGAAAACAGGAAAAAGGTAAACGAAGTGATATAAGCACATGTCCCAAGTCGTTCAATGTCCTAAATGTCGCATTGTGACAACTGCAACTAATCTTGAAAAAATCTCAGAATATCTCTCAAACAGAATTATTCAGGGCATGTTGGTTTAAAGCCAACATTTTGGTAATTTAAAGCAAACTCTTCATGACAGTTTCCTTTCCCTCCTCATGCTGACTGGATGTTAAAGGGTTTAATTTGAATAATAGCATTCTCCTATCCTGTTTAATGAAACATGCAAACTGAACCACAGTTGAAATAAAGACCAAAAATACAGAGGAAATAAAAAAAAAAAAATCTGCTTTATATTCTATTAGATCACATTTGCCAAACTCCTTGTTGAATAAATGTAAGTGAAGACACAAAATGTATTACAAGAAAATTTAATTTCACAACTTTGATCTCAATTCTGAAGCAATCAATCTATTTTCACTTGTTTTTTAAAATAATCTATGTGACTCTACATTCAAAGTGAGTAAAATTATGAAGTTACATTATGCAGGTATGCAGTTTGTATGCAAGAGGACTGATAATATGATTCAGTTCTATGAAATAAAATCTGAATGAAGGAACAACATCAGCATGATGCTGGCTTTTGAAATAAAAGCATATTTACTGCATGTATCAAATCTGTCAAACCATTAAGCTCCAATATTATGCTATATGGGAATTTTATTTAATAATACTTCTGAAAACACCTACTTTGACTGAAAGTTGCTCTATTCTAGACAAGCAGGTGTGAAATTTTATTGTTTTTTTTTTTGG
>JARVGS010000979.1:13015278-13027101 GCA_031762315.1 Hypsolebias antenori | reverse complement strand
GAAGACACTGGATGACAAAAGGCTCAACTCCGGTGCTCTTCACTGACCCCTCCCTTTCTCTTTAAAATCTGTTTTAACCATGTTTTTAGATCGTTAAAATCAGCTAAGCTGCGAGCTAAGCTAACAGGCCGACCTCGGGAAAAAAAAACTCTTGCCGAAGCTCCAAAGTTCACGGTTGAAACCCGTGCCTTCATGTAAAAAGTTTTTCTCTGCAAAAAGAAGCTGCAAACTTGTTTACTGATTTTTATTTTTAATTAAACATTTTGTGTGAAAAATGCCATGCTAAGGGGCTTAAACCAAACCAAGTGTCCGCCATTTTGAGGACCGGAGAAAATGGAGAGACAGCCCATGTCACGTCAAGGGGCCTCCCTCTCATTTTTCTTAAAGACACACTGCTCGCTCCCTCACTATTCGTGTTTTGTTTCAAACAGTCTTTTACTGCCATCCAGTGGTCAAAAAAGGTACTACACGCAAAACAAATTGACCAACATTTCTTAAATTTGACAGCAATTACTAATTATTGTCAAATTTCAAACAATATTATCATTTATCACAATAATTTGAGACAATTAATCACCCAGCTAAATGTTTTTATCATGACAGGCCTATGGATGGGACACACAGGCAATGAAGGGTTCAGTGTTTTGCCCAGGAACACTTCGGCATGTGACTGCAGGTGGAATCGAACCTCCAACTCTTGTGTTGGAGGACGACCACTCTAACCACTCAGCCACAGCCTCCCCTGTTATCAAAGAAATATTGGGAACGTTTATTGATTATCTTGTGTTTTCATAACACTAACACAGAGTTGTAAAGAGATTACAATTACCATGAAATAACATTATAACAAAGTTATTTTAAACCTGTTTTTCTAAGGATTTTTAGCCAGATTAAAACTTGACATCAATCTGGATTTTATACCGCTTTTTGTTGTTTGTTGTCAGCAATGTTTAATCGGTTTTGTTATTATAAATAAGATCATTTGACAGACTAATGCATTGCAATTGAATGGGTGTTCAACAACAGCTGTGCAAGTCTTACAGAATAAACAAGTTGTAAATGGTTCCTCAGTTTACAAAAAGATAAAGCTTCACAACATCAGCTTTTAGAAAAAAACTAGTTAAATATTTGATTTACCGAAGAAGAAAAAAGGCATTACATTGGTAACGCAAATCTTGCATGTGTGTACCTTTATACTTGAGTGTATAATCTATAAACTCATTAGATGTTGCTGTTAACGAGGACTAGTTTTGTTTTCTCAAGGAAACACGAAAAAAGGAAGATAAGAAAAGTCTTGTGCACGCACACAAACAAACAAAATAAAAAAACCCAAACAAAACTTTTCCACCACTCCCATTTTACACACGAAACAGAGATATTTTGCTTTCTTCTGCATTTCACAACAATCAAAGCTTAGAGGATCAACGACTACTACTTTAAGAGGTCGAGTGTCTTAATCCGTCCACTGTGTCTGCAAGCTGCTGCTACACACACTCCCACAGAATATCGTTGCACAAATCAAATGCCTTGAAAGTTTTATGTCCATTCAGTCCGGGCCTCAGTAATTACGTTCAGCTTTTTAAACCGCCGCTGTCTCCTTCCTGGCTCTTGATTGTGAGGAAATCAACAAAGTTCTAACCAAAACAATAAGAAATGAGCTGCAGCTTCGTGGAATGAACATTAAATGGTTAAACAGACAGCAACCATGGGAGAAATGGTCTATAATTTGTTTAGATACTCTGCCTGTTTCAAGCTCATTATAGTTTATTTTACTTTTTATATATGCTGCTAAATAAAGAAGCTGTAATTAGTTGGTTAGGGTTCATTTTGTTGCTTGTGGGACTCTCACACCTTGTCTTTTCACAATCACCCATTATGCAAACTGACCCAGAGTCGTTTTCATGCAAACTGTGAAGTGATGCTGATGAAGGATGTGTGTCGAGGGTGCCAGGCGATTGACTTCTCTTTTCTCCTTTTTGTAAAACAGCTGTCGCAGCAGCAACAGGAAAAGCCTCGGGGTCGGGACGCCCTCACCCACGCTGTCCAGGCCACTCTCCCCGCTCTCACTCAGCACAGGTAAAATGAAACTCGGATGATATGAATGAACAAATTCTACCTGGAAAAATAACCTAAAAAAAAAAAAGTTGACTTTCTATCCCTTCACATAATCAGAAAACATTAAGATCCACATGATATTTACAGAACTTGTTAAAAATCCCTTTACAAAATGAAAAGGAGGTCTGACTTCTTAAAAACGAAAGAGAAATTTGAGGAGTTTCTAGTTTATTTGAGAGGCAGGAGATTTCCAAACGGTTGATGTCATCATCCTCTGAGTGCCCTCATTAGGCACTCGGACGCTTGTATGTAAATAACCACCATTTCTAGTTTAACCAGACGGTAAACAAAACAAGAAGAGGCTTTCCTGTGCGTTAAGTGTGTGCAGACTGATGCATGTTCTGAAAAGTAAGATATGTTGGACCTCTCCTCACGTTAATTGAAGGTTCCTGCACAGACGTGAGGTCATTCTTTTTGTAACATTTACGTTTGTGAACTCAGTCACGTGGCTTCCTTTGTTTAGTCTTCACCAGTTTATTGTTAATGCAAATTGCACCGTTTCACCCCTTTCAGCTGTGAGCAGCCCTCTGGACAGCCCTCGAAATGTGTCAGCCAGCGCCTGCCTCAACTTTCCATTCGCTCGAAGGTATGTCAGCTCTATTTAAAGCCTCTTTACTCCTCGAGTGAGGAACTAGTTTGGTTGCATTTGATTGAACCATTTGGACCATTTTTTCCTGTTTATTGTACAGGCAGATTAAAAAAAAAAGTACATACCAGTAATTTACTGGTACTAAAATGCACTGATGATTTAAGCAATTATGATAGTTGAAGGTAAACTGATTTTGAATCTTGTATTTATTTAAAATTATTTGAATTGTTTGATGTTACCGCAAATTAAACTTCCATTTGACCATGACTCTTTCTGTCTCCTACGGTAAAATCCAATCAGTGCTGACTCTTGAGTATATAGAGTCAACTAATTTGACAAAAATAAATGACAATAAAAAAATAAACACTAAATGAAAATTGGCCACAACTGTGGGGTTTCCTGTAAGATTCATTGTGTGTGTTGGGACAAAGACAGACAGGAGAGACTGAACAGGCAGCACGGTGATGACTGAGGCTGACTCAGCCCAGAGCGTTCACACCTTCCTTCCTCTGCCAGGTCTTCTTACTGCTGACTCTCCCTCAACAGGATGAGTGCAGTCAGATCCAGGGTACCCCAGAAGCCCCCCCTTGCACATCATTCAATAAGGTTCCCATGGTAACAGGCTTGTCTTGCTGCAGGCATATGAAGCCTAAAAGTAAAACGGCACCTCCAAGAAACCCTAGAAGAGTCTTTAAAAAAAGGATGAGAGGTTTAGGTGCTTCTCCTCCAACCCATCTGAGAAATGCTTTGCTGGCATGAGTGGAAAAACACACGAGCTGAAAAGAGATGGATAAACATTTGATCCTGTAATATTTTTCTTGTACGAAAAATCTTGGAAGTTAAAGGTCTCAGCTTGAATTGTTTTGTTTAGTTTCCAAAAGCAAACTAACCACGAGCACAGATTTGTTTGAAACGTGCATAACATTTGTCTTTATGCACTGCATGCCTGCAATACCAAAATACATTTTTGGGTGGGGGCTCTACAATCAACGTGAAATGTTTTCTGTTATATAAAATACATCCTCAAATTATTTTGTTTGCTTTCTCACGCTTTGCATTTGGGCTAATGAGAACTGGCACGGAAGTGTGCGTTGTCAGTACTGATCCCTCAGCTGAATGCCACAGGTCACAGGATCACTTGCACAAGAGTCCTCAGATTTACCGAATCCCTGTTTTTGCTTTTCTCTTTCTCTTTCCCGCTGTCGTGAACCCAGTCACTTGGCTCGTGCGGACAGGTAGCTTCCTTTTGAATGCTTACACCATGCCTTGTGCTGTCAGGAGCTTGTGTTTTAGTTTTCCTCCAGTTTTCCATCAGTCACAAATCTTTTCTAAAGCTGTCCAGGAGAAAATTACTTTAAATTAAATGGTAAAAAAGGACAATTTGTGTATTAGATGAGAAAAGTCAATTACTAAATGCTCTCATAGTTATGTAAGGACTGCCTGTGCTGCTGAAGCTTACATAATATTCATATCTTTCACTTAGAGCTGAGGGCAGACGGTGGTCTCTGGCTTCCCTCCCATCGTCGGGCTATGGAACCAATCCACCGAGCTCCACTGTCTCGGTAAGTCGCCCAAAAACACGACACTGTTCCCCATGGTTGATTTGTGACAGCCAAACAACTCCAGTGTCTTAGTCAGCCTAAGCAGCCCATTCGTTTATGCAATAAGGGCCAGAACTTGTCAGGGCCAAGATGACACGCCGCTAATTGTTTTTCTGCGTCGTCTGCTTCAGTGAGTCATTCTCGCAGTTTTTGGAACTCAGTGTTGGAAAGAATACATACAGTCTGCATGTCCTGATGTTCATAAGATAGATTGTGTATCTGTAAGTCATGTTTTACAGTCACTTTCAACGAAACCTCGCCTTTTTGTCACAACAGCTGTGTCCTGAAAGTTTTAGATTATGAGTTTGATGCTGTGAAAGTGTGCCAAGTCGAACCGAACCTGAATGTGTTGCTGTTATAGGCCAGTGTACTTGGAAGTTTGTCCTGACATCCACGAGGGAAGTACCGTAGGTCTGTTCAGAGAACCTCACTGCACTCAGAAAAATCATGGAAACATCTAACAGACATTGTCCCTCCTGTCCTCTTCTTTTCAAAACACATGGCCTCAAAGTGCAGCAGATTGCAGACAACTTACATCATGTTCTGTTTGAAAAGGCTACTCAATGCTCCAGCAGACAAGGACATCACTCAGCTGTGTAAATAATGAAGCTAATGCTGGTTTTATCTCTGTTTATCCTTTTACCCATATTGGCACGTGTGGAGATCTTTTTTTATTTTTATCCAGGACTCAATAAAATCCTTAGCAGGTGCCCTCTGAGTTGAGGCGGAGTTTATTAATGCTAACTAACATAACGCTGGTGTAAAATGGAGCAGTTTAGTATGAATAAATGAGTTGCTTTGGTGGAGGTTTTTAAAAACGTCAGTGAGAATGTGAGGAGTTTAACACCCACTCAGATGTAGGGCAAGCTCACAATAAGGAAACAGTTTTAGCTTACAGGGGGAACTCTTGTTTTGTTGTAATCGCAGCTCGTCTAACTTGTCTGAACAAGTTTTTGGTTTACAGCAACACCAGCTGATCCCTCTGTTAAAGAGTCATGACTATGAAAAGGCCATATTTATGTTCAACAGCATCATTTTAAAAGTAGGTGAAAAGACTTGTTACTCTGCGATGATGACACAAACAAATTGCTGCACTTGGGACTTTTTAAAACTCGCTGACTTCAATCGCTCTTACTCATCACGCACGTCGCAACATCGTTCATTTAATATACAGGTGCTGGTCATAAAATTAGAACATCATGAAGAAGTTGATTTATTTCATTAATTCCATTCAAAAAGTGAAACTTGTTTATTATATTCATTACACACAGACCAATATATTTCAAATGTTTATTTCTTTTAATGCTGATGATTATAACTGATAACTAATGAAAACCCCAAATTCAGTATCTCAGAAAATTACAATATTTCTTAAGACCAATTAAAAAAAACAGGATTTTTAGAAATGTTGGCCAACTGAAAAGTACGAACATGAAAAGTATGAGAATGTACAGCACTCAGTACTTAGGTGGGGCTCCTTTTGCCTGGGTTACTGCAGCAATGCGGCGTGGCATGGAGTTGATCATTCTGTGGTACTGCTCAGGTGTTGTGAGAGCCCAGGTTGTTCTGATAGTGGCCTTCAGCTCTTCTGAATAGTTGGGTCTGGCATATTACATCTTCCTCTTGACAATACCCCATAGGCTTTCTATGGGTTTAAGGTCAAGTGAGTTTGCTGGCCAATTAAGAACAGGGATACCATGATCCTTAAACCAGGTACTGGTAGCTTTGGCACTGTGTGCAGGCGCCAAGTCCTGTTGGAAAATGAAATCTGCATCTCCATAAAGTTAGTCAGTAGCAGGAAGTATGAAGTGCTCTAAAACTTCCTGGTAGACGGTTGCATTGACCTTGGACCTCAGAAAACACAGTGGACCAACACCAGCAAATGACATGGCCCCAAACAATCACTGGCTGTGGAAACTTGACACTGGACCTCAAGCAACATAAATGCTGTGCCTCTCCTCTCTTCCTCCAGACTCTGGGACTTTGATTTCTAAAGAAATGCAAAATTTACTTTCATCAGAGAACATAACTTTGAACCACTCAGCAGCAGTCCAGTCCTTTTTGTCTTTAGCCCAGGCGAGACACTTCTGACACTGTCTCTTGTTCAAGAGTGGCTTGACACAAGGAATGCGACAGCAAAAACCCATGTCTTGCATACATCTGTGCGTGGTGGTTCTTGAAGCACTGACTCCAGCTGCAGTCGACACTTTGTGAATCTCCACCACATTTTGGAATGTGTTTTGTTTCACCGTCCTCTCCAGTGTACACTTATTGCTTGTACACTTTTTCTACCACATTGTTTCCTTCCCTTTGCCTCTCTATTAACGTGCTTGAAATAGCTCTGTGAACAGCCAGCCTCTTTAGCAATGACATTTTGTGTCTTGCCCTTCTTGTGCAAGGTGTCAGTGGTCGTCTTTTGGACAACTGTCAAGTCAGCAGTCTTCTCCGTGATTGTGTAGCCTACAGACCTAGACTGAGAGACCATTTAAAGGCCTTTGCAAGTGTTTTGAGTTATTAACTGATGTGGCACCAGGTGTCTTCAATATTGAACCTTTTCACAATACAGTATTCAAATTTTTTGAGATACTGAATTTGGGCTTTTCAATAGTTGTCAGTTATAATCATCAACATTAATAGAAATAAACCTTTGAAAACTATCAGTCTATGTGTAATGAATGAATACAGTATAATATAAAAGTTTCACTTTTTGAATGGAATTACTGAAATAAATAAACTTTTTCATGATATTCTAATTTTATGACCAGCACATACAGTGTATTTAATACATGCCTGGTAAGGTATGTACAACATACATTACGTACCTGGTAAATACTCAGTACATACGTATGTCCTGGGCTGTATGATGTATGAGCTGCTTTTTGCATGTGAACTCCTTAAGATAGAAAGTATCTGAGGCTTCAACCACAAATCTCCATGGCTCACCATGAACACTAATAATTATTTTTAAGATACTAAACACCTGTCTATCTTTATGTCAAGAGTATACTTCAGTAGATTAAATTATAAAAGGGCATGCAGCTGCTAAGGTGGGTACAAAACCAGGTAGAGGTGAAGGCAACATGGACATTGAAACTAGAGAAATTGCATTTCCTGCAAAAATGCAGCATAAATGCTTAACTGAAGAGCTTGCTGAAAAACAGCTGAAATTGGCAAAAAAAAAAAAGCACGCTGAATTGTAGCTGAAAGAACAAGCCATAATTATAGCATGAAGAAAGCAGAAAGAACACGTTTTAGCTGAATTATGTATAAATTAGCAGAAATTAGCAAATTAAATTGGGAAATTAGCTAAAAAAAGTAGAAACTAGCTAAATAAAAAAGGCTGAACAGTAGCTGAAAAGGCTAAATTAAGCTTACAAGAAAGAAGTCGAAGCAGAAAGAGCTGAAATGAGCTTAAAAAATGGCATTAGCTGTAAAGACTAAAACTAGCATAAAAAGTACCCAATAGTAGCTGAAATAGCAGAAAAAGCTGAGAGGAGCATAACAAGCTGAAATTACCATAAAGAAGTTAATTGGGCTGAAAGTAGCAAAAATTACCAAAAAAAGTTGGATATATCTGAAAACAGCTGAAATTCACTTAAAAAATGCTAAAAAAAAAAAAATAAATAAATAAATAAAAAGGGTAACTGAAAAGGTAGAACAAGCTTAAATTAGCAGAAGAAAGCAGAAATAACATGTTTGCCCAGTTAGGCTGAAACAAGCATAACTGAGCCAAAAACGTGGAAATGATCTTAAAAAAAAAAAAAAGCTAAAATTAGCTAAAATAAAAAAATACAGCTGATAAGCAGCTAAAGAATCAGAAAGAAGCTTTAATTACCAGAAGGAATTGGAAAGTTTGATTTTATTTTTCTGAATTAGGCTGATAAAAGTCTAAATAAGTGCAAAAATGTGGAATTAGCTGAAAAAGATAAAGTTAGCATAAAGCAGCTAAATTGTAGCAGGGACATGGGATTAACCTGCCTAAATAAAGGTTGAATGAATGAAAAGTAGCAGAAAAAGCTGAAACTTTCAGAATTCAGCTTCATGCTTCATATATTCACACAATAATACGCACAGCCTTCGGTATAGTTACAATCCGTGCACACAAATATAGGCCATGATTTTTAAAACTGTCCGAGCAAAAGGCAGCTGCACAGCTTGCTGGTCATGGTTGCAAAGATTCAGGATTCAGTGAGACTGCAACAGGGAAATTTGCCTGTTTTCTTGCCCATTTGAGTCACCAATTAGTCTCCAACAGTCACAGCCCAGTGAGATACTGGCTTCACCCAGCTGGTGTGAGTCTGAAAAATGAAAAGATAGGGCCACAAAGTAAGAGGTATAATGAGATTCAGCCAAACTTTGCTTTAAAAGTTACTCAATTTGGCCGTCAGCATCATTTTATTTCAAGGCAATTCCTTATTGGATGTTTATTCATCTTTTGCACATCGTCTTTTGTTATTTCACTGTGTCATTTAGCTCGATCTGTCCACCTTTTGGTAGTTTGAACTAAAATGTGATTGTTACTGACAGTACATCGTCTCAGCAAGAACACTGCAGAAATATAGGTCAGCACCTTTAAACAAACCCGCCATTTTTATTCAGTGGCCGCAAAAGTTGAGAAAGTAAACAATGTAATGAGCAATAATGAATGTTTCATGAACCCCCACTACATATGTGTGCATTTTGTGTCACAAACATGGAGTCTGTCCGGTGATGATGAGGGAGGCAGGTGGGAAAGAGCTGATTGCTCATGGGCATACCACAGCCCCATCTTATGCATTTGAAATGTCTTTGGCTCTACTTGGACACAAAGGTGCAGATGTCCCGGATCACACGTGCACTTTCTCATCTGCCTAACTGATGGCAAAGATGGAGCCATTGCTCTACTAAACATCCCAAGTGGCGTGTTTGACGAACCGAGGCGCGCTGAGGATTTGTGGTGTGCAGAGGTGGACAACAGGCGAGAGATTTGTGTGGACTCGAGGCTGTCTGACAGCCTATTCGTCAACTCTGGAAACACTGGACTTGCGCCAGAGTTTCTACGAGTTTCAACGAGAGCACGGGCTCCATCTTTCACGGAAACACACACTCCCTTCAGTCTGGAGCAATGAGGCAGAGCGTTGTGCTCACAAATCGCAGCAGAGAAGTTTAGAGTGAGGATATAGAGGAGACAAAATCAACAGCCGAACACATATAAGTCAGGACATTTATCTTTCGTTTTAATCAAAATACAAGGAAATTGCCTTCAAACGTCTTACAAAGGAGCGCATCTATCACAAAGACAGCATCAGTCACAATAAATGTTTCCAAAACAACTTGAAAAATGATTTTATTTCCCCAACACTCTGATTTTCCAAGTGCTATTTCCTTTTAATTCAAGACTTTTACACATAATATATACGCCCCCACCATGAATTGCCACCTGGTCATGATGAATGGGGTGTGCCAAAATGATTATAGGAGCTATACAGACAGGAGCAAATGTCCTTGGTAGTGTCTTCCAAATTATTATTATTATAACAACAATTATCATTTCCACTTTTAAACATCTGTTCACTGTTTTTCTTACAAAGATAAAGTTTGTCACTTCCATTCCCAAACATCTTAGTGACTTATGCAGACTTTGTAATGATCTTGGGGAACCCAGATTAATACGAGACCCGGAACGAGACAAGACTCCAAGATAAAGGTTTAACAGTGTTTATTATACACAGTGGTGAATAATATTTACAGGTGATCTCCTGGAACCCTTGAGGAGAAAGAACAAGGTCAGGTAGCTCTGTAAACAGGCGACGAAGCTTGATATTAATTTGCTTGTCTTTCTCCTTACAGGTCTGGACGTCGAGCTGGGGAGTCCAGAAAGGATTCCAGAGATGGAGGACCAGGCAGGGCAGGCAGGTAAGTGGTTGGAGGGCAAGGCGCGAGGAGCAAGGAACAAGGACTGGACCAGGACCCAAGGAGGCAGGATGACATAACATAATATAATGCTCCAGCGAAGAGTAGCACTTGACTGCAGCCTTAAGTAGGAGAGGTGCTCATCAGGTAGATGGCCGACAGCTGGTGGCAATTAGCCGCCATCTTGGAAAGAGGAGCTACAGAAGGTGGTACTCTTACAGATTTTTTTTGTCAAGCAGCTAATTTTACTGAAATTAAAAGTGAAAGTTCAGGTTGTTCTCCGGGTTTCCAACCTTCGCTCCGCATTTCGCCCCTTCATGTTGCGACAAATTAGATTTCGTCTGCTGCCAATTTCATCCTAAAGCCTGAAACTATCCTATTGTACAAAGTATAAGTCAGAGCCTGTCAGTGTTTATTTCATTAACCAAACCCTCCAGAGAAATCTCTTCCTCTCATCAGTCTGAGACTGATATTGTTCGCTCTCTGCTTGCAGCTGTATTTGCCAGGTGGACTGACTCAGTGTGTTCACAGTGTTTGTGTATGGTCACTGGAGAGGCAGGATGTCTTGTAAGAATTAGATAGAAATGTCAATAGCACCAATCATTTATTTGCATCTGCTTCGATTCAACAAAAAGACACCTACAGTTCTTCCTATTTGTTTTTATTTAATGTGTTTTCCTCAGATTTGAGCATGCAGGCAACAAGAAGAAACTCAAACGCTTTAAATGATGTCTGAGTGAGTTTTACGGCTACGCTTTTTGGACAGCTGCAGTATTCTTATGCAACAAAACATATCCCTACAACGTTGTAATTTGTGAGCATGAAGGTGTACCACAAAAGAAAACCGCTCCGACTTATTTTAAATGGGCATCATTCTTCATTCTTCTGTTATTCTTATTGAAGGACTAGATGGGTTTGCTCAATTATTTTAAATGTTTTAAAGCCTAATCCTTGAAAACGGAAGCCACTTCCATTTAAAAGCACTCCATCTGTGCTCAAGCTGGTTTCTTTGAGAGTTGCAGAAATGCGATGTGACCCAACACTCGACAAGCGAATCAGATGAACTTTTAATTCGCAGCTAGCGGCAAGTGACAAAAAGAGGTGAGGAACAAAAGAAATGTTCATGTTTAAGAGCAGCAAGAATTGGACTTCTCTCCATTCACTTTCCCACTTAAAACTTGACGTTGTGCATGGATGTCTGCATCTTCTCAAGGGCAGCTGTCAGCTTTTATTTCTCTGTCGTTCTTTCTGCTCCTGCACTTTTCTTTCTTTGCTTTTAAAAGCTTTTAAAACAACCTGCAGAAAGGAGAAACTAAATGAGACGTTTTAGCTTAAACTTAAAGCACAGCCATAAAGGAGTACCAGCTGTCGACTGGGAGCTTTTTTTTTTCTGGTTTCAGGACAAAGAACCACTCTGTGGATGTGATCAGTGTTTAATCAACATGTTGAGTCACACTTCTGAGAAGAAAACCTCTAGCAATCAAAGGGTATTGATTTCTGCTTGACGTCCCCATCAGTGTTCGGTCTTCTGCTGGTGTTGAAGTACACGAGAATGGACATAATAAAGTGTGATTTTTTAAAAAATACAGTATATGTTTTTACACCCTGATGCATGCTCAATAATCC
>JARVGS010000979.1:12939647-12954394 GCA_031762315.1 Hypsolebias antenori | reverse complement strand
TTGAGGCATAACAAATATGTCTGTACCCTTAAGATTGTAATTACTCTGTCTTTTTACAAAAAGTGTTTGGATATTTGGGGGAATATCTTACAAAAAGATCTGAAGCTCTCGACCTTGACCTCTCTAAATGGCTTTAAGAATCTGATGGGCTGGCAAAAACCAATGCTGACATGTTCCTGTTTTTTTAGTTTTCTACATTTGCCTTATAGTCTAGCCATTTTGCTACTTTGACATCTTTTTTAACTTGTTAAAAAAATCTGTATGCCTCTCTTATGATTGTCTATTGTTGGCGCTGTTGTCATCATTCTTTGCTGAAAACATGTCTCTCTTGTAAATGAGTCCTCGAGGCTCAATGGGATTAACCTGCCTAAATAAAGGTTGAATGAATGTTCTCTCGGTGCATGCTTGGGTTTTCTCCTGGTGCTCCAGTTTCCAACCAAAAACATTCATGTTAGACTGATTAGTAACTCTAAATTGGCCCTAGGTGTGAGTGAGGGAGTGAATGGTTGTTTGTCTCTATGTGTCCCTGTGATGGACTGGAGACATGTCCAGGGTGTCCCCTTCCTCTTGCACATTGATTGCTGGATATGGACACGAGTGACCCCCGCGACCCAAAATGGAAGAATTGGGTAAAAGATAATGGATAAACTTTTAGTACAAGCTCAAAGTTTTATGAGCATTTAAGTTTTACGTTTTAGGTAAACTTATCAAGGAAAAGTCAAAAGGGGTAAGAAAATGATTATTAAAAAATACAACAGTTTGATATGCTGCTTTATTCATAGTACACATTTTTGACGGGTTGACAATAATTCCAAGTTCTCATTACTATTGACTACTGACTTTCTCTAAAAACTAAACGTTTGAGCTACATTTTCATTATGTTAGCAAACAGTTTAAAGCTGACTTTTTTATGAACAGGTTGGCACATCAGCTGACTATCTCACACTGAGACTTTTTTATTGGTCACGTACAGCAGGTTCTGCACGTTATGTGGACAATATAACCATCAATTAAAAAAAAAAGGATGTTCAGAGAGCAGTTTCATTTTAATAGATTGTTTCTTATGTGGAATTTGAAAACGTGCTGCATTTTGAACTATTTTATGAGTCACAGTTCCAGCTACTCTGACCAACACAAGAACTCAATAAAATAAACCCATAGGAGTGTGATAATATGACCCTTGGACAGGATATAAAGGCAAAGGATCAAAGCTGAAGCTGCGATTATTGCCGATTGCAGAAAATCCTTGGTGAAATAATACTAAAAAGCTTACAGCTAAAATGATCTTTTTAATTTGTTTTTACTTTCCATTAATGGGCACATCATTTTTTTTCTACAGACTGCTAGTCTTTTTTTAATCCTCAATAATAATACTGATGATAATAAATATAAACTTGCAAGAGAGCATCCGTCTGTTCGTCCATCTATCCACCCACCTGCTTGTTCTTATTAAATCGTTTGATACCATAGATCATGATCATTTTATGCCATAGTCTTTCAGGCCAAAAGAAACGTGTTCAACACAATGGGACTTCTTATTTAACTGTCAATAATGGTGTACCACAAGGCTCAGTCTTAGTACAAACTCTCTTTACAGTTTATATAAGGGGCAGCTGTGGCTGAGTGGTTAGAGCAGTCGTCCTCCAATGCAAGAGTTGCGGGTTCCATCACTGGTCACACGTCAGTGTCCCTGGGCAAGACACTGAACCCCTCATTGCCTCCGATGTGTGTCCCATCAATGTATGAACATGACCTAAAGCACTGATTAGTCTCATTAGAATGATTTGTTCAGTTAGCTTTGTCTGGTAAATGAGGACACAGATTGTAAAGCGCTTTGAGTATCTTGATAAGATAGAAAGGCATCATTTAAATATTGACCATTTACCATAAGTAATGTAGGTTAGATCATTCCTGACGCCCCCTTGCATCTCTACGCTGACGACACAGTTGTTTATTGTCAGGCTAAAACAGTTGCTAAAGTTGTCCAGCTTCTACAGTCTGCATTTGACATCATTCAGTCAGACTTGTTCTGTCTCAGACTTGTGCTAAATGCTGATAAAACCAAAGGAATGCTGTTTTCAAACAGAAAGTTGGTGCCAACAGATCTTCCTCCTATCTTATCCATGCGTGATGTTCCTACTGACTTTGTGGACTTGGGAATTGTGGTTGATGTACAACTCTCTTTTAAGCCCCATGTCGAAAACTTGATAAAGAAGCTGAAATTAGAAATGGGTTTATTTTCACTGCACTCTGTATTCATTGGTCATCATTATCTACATGTAGGCTCTTACAGTGGTACATTTTCATCTATAAATCACTCATTGATCCGCTGCCTTCTTATATCTCCTCCCACATCAGTGCAGTTACAGTGTGCGCTCTCAAGACATCATTACCTGCAGCGTTCACTCAGTGTGGACTGAACTTGACAAAAAGGCCTTTTCATACTTTGCTCCTCTAACCTGGAACACCTTAGAAAAAGAGAAGCTGTCCACCTTGACCTCTTTATGAGATTTTAAACAATTGATAAGTTCAATAGAAAAATCTAAGCAAACATGTTCCTGTTTTGAGTTTTTTACTTTGTTTTATGTGGCACCTTGATTTGATTTTGTTTTGTAACACTACTTTTTTACTTACTTTATTTGCATTCTATTTATGGTTTATTGCTGCGCGTACCTTATCTGTGGTTTTGTCTAAAACAGGTTCCTCTTTTAAATGAATCCTTGTGACTCAATGAGACTAACCTGTATAATAAAGGATGAGTAGAAAAAAAAGGCTGTGAGGAGCTATTTCTAGTGGGCTTTGGTCAACAGGTGACTAGACAGGTTACAGAAAGATTGTAAAATCCATAAAGGCTGTTTATAATACAGTACTTAGTTTCTATTCATCTCCTGACTGAATGCATCTTTAGGTTTTGAATATATTTGAACATTTTGATTTTTTCTTCCAAATGAAAATTATTGTACAGTTTTATTATTTCTCCAGCTGGAAAATTTAACTAAACACAGTATGTTATGTCTGCAACAGTGTATGTGTGTGTGTGTGAATGAGTCATAAACCAACAAAAAGGCAGAAGGGATTTTTTTTTTTTACACATAGAATATTCCCATTCATACACATTAAACAAAGCAATTAAGGAATAAACAATTCTCAAAGGTAAAGTGTCATCAGGAAATCTCAATAAAGACTTTTATTTATTGTTTTATTTGTACCAAAATAGGCAGTTAGAGCAGGGATAAATATTATAATATATTAGATATAGATCCATCTCTGTAATAGATTCTTTGCATCAGTGCTTTACTCTAACAGACAGTGGCATTGTCCCCCTGGCTAAACACGCAGCCAGAGTCATACAGAGATTCTACTTCTGTCAAACAATGAATGCAAATCATTTCATGAAACATATGAGAGGACAGAGATGAAAAAAAATATATAGATGAACATTTGTTGAGAAAACGTGAAAGCATTTATAACACGTGGTCCTGTTCATAATTTGGGGGGTGGGGTGTTAGAAGCTGACAGAAAAGCCTTTCTATATGTCTCTGACCTCCAGTCAACATGGAGGAGTTGCCTTGGGGCTGAAGGTGAGGATGGTGAGGGTGGCTGACAGGGTCCATACAGGGGCGGTGTCATCAAAAGCATCACATTTCAGGTTACGTATTTTCATTTATGACCTCAGCACAGGTTACATTTTCAGTCACACGGAGTAGTTAGTAATTATTATCAAGCTAAAGATTTCCAAAAGTTGTATCTCAATGAAAACATAAAAAAAAAAAAAAAAAAACATTGAAAGTGAATATTTAGATGGTGATGGTGTATTGTACAATAAAAACAGTAAGTGGGCTCTGCAGACTGCTGAGGTCCTATGCAGGAATAGCTTCTGGAGGCTTTGATGTGCATAAAACTAAAAGTTCAATCTTTAAAAAAAAAAACCTGGTTAAAAAAAAAAGCCCTGCAGCAGGTTAATCATGACAAAACATTCACGTGTATGACATATTTTCATACTAAACATACACCAACTGGGAACACCTTCGCTTAAAAAGCTCTCTGACTCCTTACGATGATGCTTTTAGGAAACGAGCCATCGTTGGTGCAACTTCAGCAGGAGAAAAGCTGTAAAACTGATGCTGATGATTACGATCGTCATGATATTAAGCAAGGTGAAACAATGTTTGATGTAGCAAGGATCGACTAATGTCAAACTGGTCGTGGAGTGAAAAGGAGGACTGAGAAATGAGAAAGAAAGGATGGAGAAAGGAGGAAGACTTGGACAGAATGTCATTTTTCTAAAACAGCCTGGGACTAAATTTATCACAATGTAGAAAACCATTTTAAAGTAAAAAATAACTAAAACACAAGTTATTCACTTTTACTAATAAAAAAAAAAAAAACTGTTTCTAGTTAATTTGATTTTAAGTGTAAATGTTTTTGAGTAGTCACGGTAAGCTATTTTACCTGTTTAGTTAAACATGTTAGAACTTTTTTAGTACGTTGTAGGTTTAATAAGCAATATTTTGTTGTATAATAGAGATTATCATAGTTAAAGTAAGTAGGCAACTCCTGGGCTGAATGTTTCCAACATGGAAATGCAGCATATTTGTGTTTTAAAGACAGATTTCAACAGTCTGAATATCACATATGTGGCTACATGCCTAACAGGTTTTAGATATGCAGCAGCCAGAGCAAGAGTTGTGTCAAACTGAAAGCATTATCATTGAAAAAAAAAATCTAACATTATATTTAAATGTATGATTTATTTTACTGCTGACTGCATCTACTACTCGCCTCTTAAATTTTATAAAACTAAAACAGAATATCGGAATATTCATCATCATCATTAGAATGTGTGTTTATGGCCTCGCAAAATGGTAGAATAATGTCCATATATTTCTTGAATATAAACTAAGTTTACACTACTTTTAATCCAAGTTGAGATACTGGTTTGTCACATAGTTAATTATCTCTGTTGCAGAAACGCTAAGTTGAATTCTTTCTATGCTACATCAATGAACAGTAGCTGCCCAAAACTTTGGCCCTCGGTGACAAGAATGCTGGGGAACAACATAATTACAATTTTAGTTTCACATAATATTCAAAAGTTTCGGACAGTTAAAAGAAATAATGGAGAGATGATAAAGCGAAAGAAAAGATCAACTAAATATAAATGAAAAGACAGATAAAAAGACAGACAGGGAATAGGTTTAAGATTTTGTCTGAAAAACATGCTCTTAAAGCTACAGCGTGCAAAAGTCTGCCTCTTGGTGACAACAATATCATTACAAACCCATACATGAATACAATACCCTTTGTTATTATGAAAACAACAACAACAACAATAATAATAACAATAATGAAATAAATCAGATAATGGTACGTGTTGACTTGATTTGAACCAACTCCTTAAACATTAAGGAACTGAGCTGCAGGAAGATCCTCAAATAGGTTGCTGGACCGACATTAGCCCCTCCCACTTTAGGGAGGCGCAGTCCCAGATTGTCCCAGCCTCGCCATCTTCATGTGATTGTGTGAATAAATGTGTGTGGTGATGTAAAAGAGAGGAGGCAGGCTGATAATAGAAAATAGAATCAAGCAATAAGTGTTGAGAAAGACAAGAGCATGAATATCACGTGTGTGTGTGTGTGTGTGTGTGTGTGTGTGTGTGTGTGTTTGTTCAGAGTCGCTCCTTGGTGGAGACCCAGATATAAGGACCGGACTGCTCCTCAATGATCTGCTTCACCTGTGAGTGAATTTCCTCAAAAGTTGAGCCCTGGACAATAGCTGCAAAAGACACAAAGAAATGAGTGGTTCACAGGTTCAAGTTGGGATTTTAAAAGCCAAAGAGACTTTTTTACATTTCTAAAGTAGGTAAAGGCAGAACAGAAACATTAACTGTGAATTATTTTCTCCTGATTACAATAGAAACAAATGTCCCAAAACATTAAAGAAAAATTAATGTCAAGAACTTTTTTTTCAAGTTTCTACATGACAAATATTTTATCAAACTGCTAATATTTATATCAAGACATTAAAAAAAAAGAGTTGCTTAAGTCACTTTTTGCAGTCATTCTGCTAAATGTAAATGTTTCCATTTTATTGCATTATGAGCTGTTAGGCAATCTTTACCATTCAATAAAACCAACTCCAGCTCCATTCGCATGAAACTGTCACATTACAGAGGCGGACTTCCTGCAGGCTGCTGTATCTGTGGGCGCAGTGGTTTTACTTTCCTGCTGCGTTCAGCATAATCTCAGATATAAATAGCTTAAAACTGTAAACACTGCTACCACTAATAAAGTTATTTTTCCGGCTTACCAATACCGTTCAAACAAGAGTGCTGCATACAGCCCATTATACGCCCATTGCCAAACAGAAATACAGCATTCTATAGCAACAGATGGACCAGCAAAGACCTTGTATAACATTTGACCTTGATTTTTGACCTTGATCTTGAAGCAGGGATGATGAAATGTGTATGTGACACTCTGATAGTGATGTGGCATATGTGTTTGAAATTTTGTTAAAATATCTTGAGCTGATCAGAAGTTATGGGTCGAAAAGGAGAAAGTTTACATATGCACATACAGACAAACATACTGTAGATTATATCATGATATATTTTTCATAAGCCTTCAAAGAACATATAAAAAGGAGGATCACATATTTAAGATAAACTGGTGACAGTACTTCCTGTCAATTTTACCTTTATTGTCACAGTGTCTTTGTAATCTAGCACAAAACGAGTATTTTATTGAATAAATTTAAAGGTGAGATAATCTTGAGGTCCTATTTAAACATACCATAAAGAACAGCCTGTAACTATGCTTAGCATCTTGTGTGCATGTGTTTATGAGTGTGTGTGCGCGTGTGCGTGCGTGTGTGTGTGTTAACTAACCGGTGAAGTGTTCTGCAAACTCCTGCTCCAGTTTGACAGCTCTGTCAAAAGTCTTTCTCGCCTGTTCCTCAGTCAAACGCTTGATCATCTCTCTGCAGGAAGTAGAAACAAGGAATCCACTTTATACAATACAGAGTAAAATTGCTTATACCTGTATATCGTATGTATATACAGTAACTAAAACAATAAAGTATGTGATTTTGGTATAACGAGTACCATGCTTTGATTCCTAAATAAAGACGAATCTTAAACATTGGTGCTCATCCTATGTGTGCAAGAAAAAAGGTCAATCGTCCAAAATAAATCTACAGTTTAACAACAGCTGATGATTAGCCCTATATAATTCAGCTGCAGGGTGATCTTGAGCAGTGGTGTAGTCTACATTTTTGTTGTGGGTATACTGTGCTTAGAGACCAAAGTACACTGGTTAGTACAATGCAATCGTCAATTTATTTAGATTTTTAAGCATAATGAACATTTCCAAATTTCTCTGATGCTTGTATTTGAATAAATGAACAACAAACTTTGTACAACTGTTGGCTATGTATTAAAACATGTTATATAATTTATAAAACAGTATCAAAGCAAAGCGCTGCATACCGATTGATTGTTACAGAAGCGTTTAACTTCCGTTTAACGTATCAATGACGTGTGTCTAATGTTATGCGTCACTGGGCACTTTTAAGTGGGTATACTGAAATTATTAAGCTTTTCTAGTTGGTATACCCAAGTATCACGTAGACTACACCACTGATCTTGAGGTTAAGTTGAGTTAACATTTCTGTCACATACAGGATGTTGTCGACACTATGTGGTCTTATGAGGATAGCAATGGGATGGAGTCCTGCCAGCTGGAGACGCTTTATGGCATTCCCGGATACGTCCAGTATGCAGTGTTTACCCTGTGAGAAACAGAGTGTCTTAGACAATAAACTATTTACCATCTTTGCTGTGAGTGCCATCCCAGTGCCTACTCGTTCAGTCACTCAGGGGCTCACCTTGTCAGCAACTTCTCTAACAGATTGTATGCTGGTTCCATACAGATGGTTGTTGTACTGTCCTGCTTCTATGAACTTGTGTTCCTGAATTTCTCGCTCCATGAGCTCTCTGGAGGGCATGAAGTGATAATCTCTGCCGTCCACCTCATAGTCTCGTCGCGGCCGTGTTGTGTCTGAAGATCAGAGGTTGTACACAGATTTAGTCCAACTTGTGTACAACTTAGAATCCACTTAAGAATCAATGAATGAATGGTAAACCAAAAACACTGAAAGCATGAACCGTTCAATACAGAATTGACATTTTGACATTGATTATTATTTTTTTGTCTATAAACCAAAACAAGCTAGAAAACGGTGCTTATTTTAGTCAAGCAAATGTAGCACGTGAGGTTTATTGTAAAGTGAGGAAACTCACGTGGGACGCAGGAGCCAAACTTGTCGGGAAACTCAGAGATGAGGTCATCGTTGATCCGATCTTTCATTGGTCCAAGCACGATGACCGGCCGTGTGTAATTAACTGAGAACAGATGAACAGAAGCAGGCTGATACTGTAATGGCATTCAGAATCCAATGCTAGTAGTTACGTTAAACATTTATTTCCCCATCATGCTTGAGATGTTGAGTGTGGAGATGCACGAGATAATCGGCATGGTATCAGTATCGGCCGATATTAGCGTTAAAGTTCATTATTGGACATCAGCCATTCCATCAAAATAACTCACCGATATAAAAGGTGCTCTTTTTATGAGATAAACCAGTGACAAGGATGCCTGCAGCGGCAGCACAATGTGATGACGTCATGTGCGCCTACCTGATCTCACGACGGAGAGGAAAATTCAAAATGTCTGTGCTGTGAATTTTTTTTTTTCATTGGGGATATCAGATTCCAAAGATTTTTAGACTACGTTGAGCCTCGCTACGTCGTCCCCAGTCGGAGATATTTTTCTGACGTAACCTTAGCCGAGTTACAAGCCATCATTTCCGACGTCATTGAGAAGCTAATAGCCAATATCACTTGGGTGAGTTTTACCACAGACATTTGAACGTCATGTTAGCCCCGTTAACACGATTAGTCTTATGGCACAATGGATAGACAAAAACTTTGAACTTAAAAAGGCTGTCCTTCATGCTCAACAGTGCAGAGGATCCCACATTGCAACTAGGAATCTGGAACAAGCCTCCACAAGTGAGACAGCATCACAGGTGACTAATGTTGATAAATAATATTTAACACATTTCATTTAATATAAGTTAAAGTGCTATGCATATCAAATGGCTGTTAGTGAATAGATGTCACCAGCTCTTACAGCTGTTACACAATTTTTGCATCAAATAAGCCTAAACAGGACGTCTAGTTCTGACAAAGGAAAGTACATAAAATATCGGTATCGGTTATCGGCCAAATGCGTTTTAACATATCGGCATATTGGATATTGGCCAAAAATCCAATATTGTGCATCCCTAGTTAAGCGTTTAAAGTAAATTCAGGAATTAGATACTGACCTTCTTGCTGCATAACAGGCTGGTATGTGAGGAACACCTCCTCCTGGCCGGCTGCTTAGACAAACAGACACATTTAGAGGTGAAGTGGGTTCATTACTGACATCACGTCACTCTTTTGCAAAAAATAAATAAATAAATAAATAAAAACTTCTTCACCAGCTCTAAAAAAGTAGAATGTGATAACTTTCACAACCTGCATGCCCATTATCACTGCACATGAAAACACGTGTGCCTATGTGTCTGACACAACAACAAGCACACAGAAAAAAATAAAAAAAATAAAGGAAGGCATTAGTGAGCTGCAAAAGAGTGGGAAAGTAGGGAAAAACGAGGCAGAGACAGACAGGACACTTACAGAAACTATCATAGGTTATCAGCTATGGAAGAATAAGACAGGTCAGAATCAACAACACACATGCACACACATGTATATAATCAAGCACACAACACAACAGTAAAACTCAATTTAAAGCGGTGTCATGCATTTCCTGATGTCATACAGGATCCACACTCCCAGCATGTGGTGGAGCATTCTGTCGGAAACTTTAATTCCTTGATTTGTATTCTACTTGGTCAAGAGTCACATTCAGTGTCATAAATAAGCCACTAACATGCTCAACAGTTTTTAGTAAATGGGCGTGAATGTCTCTGAATGTTGTGAATTTGCACAGGAGGTTGTGAAAATGGAGGCTTCGTGAAACACCAGTCACGTCTGCAGAAGCTGGAGTTGCATGAAGTGACCAGCCGGTTGTCAGCGACGGTGCAGTTACATACCTGTCTCATCCTGATCCTATGAGGAGGCAGAGAAAGTGAGAGGATTAATCATTATTCTAAAAACAGTCATAACAATGCGTTTGTCATCAGCACTGTTGGAAATCACACAAACACACACACACACACACACACACACACACAGGCAGAGTGTTTGTGCGTGATCGTTTTTAATTATCGTTTCAGCACGCAGCGTGAAGAAAACAGAAGGAGAGTGAGAGCGAGCTGACAACACAGTGATATCAATAGCTCGTGTTAAATTTGTGTCAGCAGTCGTCATCACGCTGTGTTAGGTGTGATTAGGGTCAAGTTGTTGCCTCGCTTAGAAAATTAGACTGAAACTTTGTAGCTCTCAAATGTCAAACTAACAAATGACCCTTTATCTTAAGTTATTTAATGATGTAATTGCTTAGTAGCTTTTATAGCCGGCCAAAACTCACATTTATATGAATTAATCAGTTGCAAAAACTTCATGAAACAAGAAGATAGCTTATCGCCATCTATAATAAATCTCAGAAAATATTAGAACTGGACTTGTATGACCTCACAGACTGAATCACAATGTCTATTATATCTTATAAACAGTTCAAAAACAGACCATTAAACATGATGAACAGAAATAAAAACAGGAAAATAACTTGGTAATTTCTCACAGCTAAAAGGAATACAATGTTTTAGCTTTATTGTAATTTTTTTAAATAGCTTGCTGGTATTTTTGAACATCTTAATGTGTTAACTGGTCTACAGAGTCTGTGTTCAGTAATTTATCTTGCAGGAGGGATTTAGCTTTTATATGTTTTAAACAATCAAAAGCAGCACAGATGTAAAAAAGTCAATATATAACATTTTAAATAGTCCCTGTGATGAACCTGTCCAGGGTGTACCGTACCCTGTACCTCGCACAAAGAGTGATGGATTGAACACCAGTGACCCCCGTGACCCCAAAAGGAAGCAGCGAGTAAAGATAATGGATGGATGGAAATTTTTAAACATAACAGAAGTAATCAGTTATTTTAGATCCCCTCCCATCTCCCCCCAGGATTATAGTAGAGATAAATTTAGAGGTTGTAACAATCCATTTGGTTTATTAAACCATGAGCACAGATTTTAAATCTGTTTTTTTCTTTCCTGTTCAGAACATCTGTGTGCAGATTTAATAACAGACCTGAGACCAAGATCATTGACTGGCTTCAGTGACATGAAAAAGTTAGAACATGTCTTATTTCCAGGTTCAATAACAAGTTTAAAAACCCTCTAAAATTGTAAATATTACCTCCTGTCAACTGCTGAAAAGCAAACAATACACTGCAGTTTAATTTTATTCAAAGCAAATCAAACTCCGATCTAAACAAATGTTTAGGAACCGTCAGTAAAGTAGCACAAAATTATAAAAACGGGTCTGTTTCTACTTTGATCGTTGGAATGGCAGTAAATGCAGATACAAATGCCTGATTCATAAACGTCTGGTGTGATTTAGGTCAAAACACAGACAATTTGATTAAAGCTGTTGAATATCACAGACTGATTCTGTCATTTGTAAATCGTCTCGTCACTATTTGGTTGATCACTTTTCTAATCTGTGAAGGAACAATTTTCAATGGATCTGCTTGAACTCTAATCTCACTTCCTGTTTCGCCATCCACGCTGAAAACAAAACTAAGCACAACATCTGCTGCACATAGTTATATTGCAAATCCATGTGTGTAAAGTTAACTAAACTAACAGACAGGAGCTCAGATTTTATTTTTACCCCGTGTGAGGATTGGTGTGTGTTGCTTGTCACCCCTGGGTTTTTCCAGCTCCTCCACACCTGTCTCCTACCCTAATCACCCCAGGTGTCCTTCATTGTCAATCACGGGTGCTCCTATTTCTGTGTCTTGTCCCCTTCTGTTTGTCCCCTTGGCATCATGGCCTGTTCTCCATCCGCATCACCTCATCTATGTAAATTTTGCTGCCATGTCAGCTGTTATTTAGTGTTGTGCAAATACATACGTTTGCTTTATTCCTGAGTCCTCCGAGTCCTTGGGTTCAAACACGCTCAGGTCATGACACCGTGGAGGGTTTAGTATTTAGATTATACAGGAAAAGTACTATTTTGCAAATTACAACTGCACCAATACATGTCTTACGAAAAAAATGATGTTACAAATAAAGTTTAAATTATGTTTCTTTTTGAATGGCTCCTATTTTTTAGCCTTATTAAAAAAAAAAAAAAAAAAAAAAAAAAAAAAAGGAAGACACTCACCGATCTGTCCTGGGACCTCGTCACTCTGACTGTCTTTAGCCTCGATTTCTCCTTTTTCTCTGCTCTGTAAAACAAAAAAAGAGGAATAAAAAACATAAGGAGACATGCATAAAAAAGATGCAAACATTTCCTCCCCTAAAATCTATTAAAAGAGCAGAACTGTGATCTAAAATGATCACATTATATCTACAAAACCGATGATTTCAACCAAACGGCTCACATTTATCACCTTTAAAAAAACAAAATATTTCTTTAATCCAAAAATGTTAAAATTTGATTTTGGAACTTCTCTCTATTAGATTTTAGGGGTCGGATATTTTTTAAAAACATTCTTATGAAACAAAAAGCTGAAAATAATCTGCTGAGTTTATGCAAGATGACAGTAAAGAGCAGAAAGCATGTTTGTATCCACTGATCTGAACGAGCTCTAATAACCATCTTCTTCTCCTTCTTCTTCTTTCGGCTTTTCCCTCGTCAGGGGTCGCCACAGCGAGTCATCCTCCTCCATCTCACTCTGCCTTCTGCATCCTCTGTCCTCACTCCAACTACCTCCATGTTCCCTCTAACCGCATCCATATATCTCCTCTTTGTCTTTTTCCTGGCAGCTGCATTTCTAATATCCTTCTACCAATATACCCATTGTCCCTCCTCTGGACACACCTCCTCTGGTCCACACCATCTCAGTCTGGCCTCCCTAACATTATCTCCCAGTTGTTCAACATCTGCTGTACATCTGATGATCTCATTCCTGATCTTATCCATCCTTGTCACTCCTAAGGAGAACCTCAGCATCTTCATTTCTGCCACTTGCAGTTTTTCTCCTGTCTTTTTGTCAGTGTCACTGTCTCCAGACCATACAACATAGTTGGTCTCACCACTATCTTGTAAACTTGTCCTTTTGACCTTTGCTGACACCTTAAAACTAAACCATAAAAACCATAAAACAATAAACCACAAAACTATAAAACATACGCACAGTGATGAGAAACGGACACAAGACCAGGATGCTTTTCATAATTTCCACCTCCTAAGCTGAAATTAAGTTGTCTCTTTATGCAGCACCATCATCTGCCAAAGATCCCCTCCAGGTTTAATTCACGGGACTCGTTTCTCTAAGAAACTCTTGCTTTTTATACATAAGCTTAAAGGACAGATGTGACAATATTGTAGAATTAGCCATCAAGAAAATATAAATACCTGATCTATATCTATAAATCTATAAAAATACAAAAAATACATTTAAAAAATGCAACAAAAAATAAATAAAAAAGAAGTCACAGTGGAGGTTTTTCTTTATTTTGGATGAATTAAAAATATTTTATGATGTTTTGTAAGTCTACTAATCCATAATGAGGTGTATTTAATATTCTACAGTTTAAAAAGTCCTGCATTACAATAGCTAAATATCAATACCTGCACCACATTTAATAACAGAGTGCAGTACGAGCTCTAGTTTCAGATTCAAGACTTTTATTGTAAAGCTATTATGTAATTAGCACTAATGCACTGACCGCTACACCTCCATCAAACCCCTGGGTGAAAACATCTCCTCTTGTTGACTCTAATCCAGCTTTTCTCTCTTTCAGCAACTCACAGCCCTTCAACGCTTCCTCACTTTCTTTCCTTCCACCCCATCACTCTTCACATCTTTTCCTCGATGTCACCTCTCCCTCTGTCATGCATGACAACACGACTTGTTCTAAATAGTCTTTTCACCTCCCGGAAACCTGTCAGCATTGGTCTGTCACCTGCTTCACATGAGAAAACATCCAGAGAAAAGGAGGTGAAAGGAAACAATGTTTTTGTTTTTACACCTCAGGACTACAATCTACAGTCTGATGGTGACTCGGGGGACAAAAGTGACACCTAATGTCAACACTATGAAAAATTTGGTTAAAACAAATTAAACAGTTTTTCTTGTGAATATAGCACAGAGAACGTTAAGGTGTCCAGCCCACTTCATCCTCTGTCAGGGTGTGACATGTTTAGGTTCACATTTTTGGGTTCTGATCACCTTTTATATCCACAAAGAAAAACAAAATATTCATTTTCTATTAGGGATGCACGATATTGGATTTTTGGCCGATATCCGATATGTCGATATGTTAAAACTTATTTGGTCGATAACAATACCAATAACGATATTTATTTCCCTTGACCTACTTACAAATACATTATTCTGCATGGTTGTTGTCAGTTGGCCTGCTGCCAAATGCAGATGCCAGAAAGGGGGCTGAAAAAGATGTAACACTGCAAATTGGATTATGTTTAGTGTCTAATTTCATGACATTTACTCTCTCTAACACAATGACAACACTCGAACAGTGCAAATTTGTAAATT
>JARVGS010000979.1:12911837-12928912 GCA_031762315.1 Hypsolebias antenori | reverse complement strand
TACATACAAGTAAAACAAAAGCACTTTGGTAACAGTTCCTGTTTTAAATATGCTATAATGTATAAATAAATCTGACTTGACATAAACATCTACTTTGTGCAGTGCAAACACCTACAAATAATTGTAATTTTGAGACCCATTTAAAAAAAAGAAAACTACAATTCAGTCATGAAAACGTGAATTGTAGGTCCCGGAAAACACTATACTTTATTTGGAGGAATAAGTTCAAACAGAACCCAAACCTTTGAAAGCAGTTTACTGATAATCACAAGCTACGCTCAATTTACTTTCCATAATTCCATTTCCTCGCAGCTCATCCTATTTTAGGAACAACGATGCATCTTAAACAGCTTGTGCAGCACCAAAGCATTCAAATCTGAAAAAATGTGATTGGCTCATAACGCACTGAAACTTTCTGAGCCAATATAGAGCAAAATGAAACAGAGACGAGGTCTGAAGCTTCGCACGTCACTTATCATGTGACTGTGGTGTTCTGGCACGTGCTCCGACACAGTGTTATGAATCACTCTGCTTCAGGAAGAGTGACAAAAGCGCCGAAGCCTCCCTGCCACTCACCTGTGAATCTCACCACGCTCACCTTCCCGAATCTGGGATCTCACTCTCCTCTCCAAGCTGGAACATCTACGACTGAAGTAAACCTGGTCCACTACCACTACCTTCCAGAAGATCATCTGCCTTAAATAAAACAATATCTTCATTCTGCTCCCATAGATACTCACCCATTTTCTTCCAGGTCGCCCTTGTAAATATTGTTTGCATTTTTGCAAATTATTTTTTGCTACATATCTTTAGTCTCTTGAGTTTTCCTGGGTTTCAGTTGATCTACTCTGAGATATCAACATTCAACAAAACACAAAAGTGATTAAGTTTACTGGTTAACCAGGAAGTAAAATATGTGGACTCAAACAGTATTATGATTATCCTGCTGGGCTGATGTTAACACAAGCTTTTAAACTACAGTATCCTACGCATTTTCATAAAAAGCTGTTGGAAATATGTATAAATGAATCCCACTCTAAAACAAAGTTTGCTTGACTTATTTAACTTATTTGTCCCTGGGCTGATGTATGAAAAGTCCAGAACCTTGGTTTTGACTGTGCCTTTCCTTCTCCCCTCCCGACGAGATGATAATGACATTAAGTCTGCTTTCACACAAACAGGATTAAATAAAGTCTTTAACATCATGTAATTCATGCGCTTGTGTGACTCAGATGAACATTAGAGAATGGCTCATTGTGTTTGGGAGCTCTGACTTTTCCGATTTTTAAGTTCCGCTGTAGGTGGAAAAATAGGCGAGTTGGAACTGAACGGTCTCATTAAACACAAGAGATGACTTCACAAAGTGACGTTGGAGTGGCTCAGCCGTGGTGTGATGTGGCATCACTGGCGCAGCGATTTCAAGAAGTCATTAAGCTTTTATTAGCCCCTGGAATGAAATGTTACTGAACTACTGGAGACACAGAGTCAAGTAAAAAACACATATTCTCAAAGGGATTTCCCTCAAAGTGTCAGGATTTTATCATAATCTGGCTATTGAACATTTTTCATTAACATTCATAATTTCTGTTCCTCAACCTGTGCAGACCCTTATGTAAACCAATTAATTTAAGAAAAAAAAATCAGTTTCATTATCAGAAGCAAGTGTTAATATGTGTGAGAGTTTAACTGGTAGGCCAATCCACACCATGCGCAATAATGTGCTGAAACACAGCACAGCTGCCCTGTGGTTTACTACCCTCCTGCTGCACACAGCAAAAACACTCACGTTTCTGACCCATTTCTTTCCAGTGCTAATAAAAATGTCATTGTGCCTCTTCAAATATAAATGAGCATCAATTATGGAAATGCTCAAAGTAGAAAGACTAATTATAAAATGTTTTCAGTTTTTGCAAAACAATTGCTTTTATGACGATGGGCTAGTTTCTGCAGAGGAGATAGATGTTTAACCGGTAAGCTTTCTTCGCTAGACTGCAATATTTTAATCCAGAGCTGCTGAGCAAAAGCAGATATGTGTCATAAATGCGTACTGTCTTCCACTCTGCTCAGCAGCTACCCAGGAACCACTGAAGACACAGATGACAACTGCACCAATAACACAATGGAAAAATCCCCCATGAAAGATGTCCTTGGGTGTGTGTGTGTCTGACCCATTACCGTGGACTGCACAATCTAATTAACCCTGTGTAATTCAATCACACTAAAGGTGCACGTGCTCTTGCTCTCACACACCTACACACTAGTTCAGAACTTGCATTATCTCTTGATTTGTTTAATCTTCCTCCTTGGTTTTTCTTCAACATGCAAATCTCAGACGAATTCACACAAAATTAATTTTTATCTGACGCTGTAACACTAAAAGGTCAAAGCTCTGGAACAACTAAAATTGTTAGTGTAGCACAATTTGTTTAATATAGTTTGTAACAATTGCTACTAAACAGTTGGTAAAAAATAAATAAATAAAAAGAAAGAAAACTGCCTCCAATTCTTCTATAGTAGGGCAGATCACAATCAGCATGACCTTATGAAGAAACCTTTTCTCTTCTTTGTTCTTCTAACTGACCATATTGGCCTCGCTAATCCCAGTTTGGTCATTTTTATTTCTAAAACTAACTAATTTGCTGTAATCCATCAAAAACTGATGGACTAAAACTTGTACTTTGGCATGTTTGAACCCAAACCTGTACTTCCAACATCAAAACCATCAGATTTAAACTTTTATATAATCAGCATAAATCTCAGTCAGCACTCTGGTATTGACAGTCACTGATGTAAAAGTAAAAGGAAGGATATGAAGAAAGAGTGGAAAAGAATGTGGAGAAATATTATCAGCTGTAACTTTGATGGAAAACAGCCAAAATATCAGACAAACTGGCATAAAAAAGCAATGAAGCTCAAATAATTGATTAAAAACTAGAGCTATAACAAAGTTTTTAATCTTTTTCATCAGTTAAACAAAGATTTAGATCTGCACTGAGAAAGATGCAGCAATGATTAATCTCTTTGAACTGAGAACTAAAGCTGGGAAGTCTCAAATGCATCTTTAATGCATTTTGCAATTTTCTAAGTCTTAAAATAAATGAGAGAACGGAGCAAAAGTTATATTTTCTGCTGATCTTATTAGATTTGCACTTATTCCCCAAAACAAAGCTGAAAAATATTATCCATAATCGGTGAGGTTATCAAATTGGTAACGTGCAAACCAGTTCAACTCCCGTTCAGCTGTACTCACACGCAGACCGGCAGCCTCAACGTCCACAATGAGATGCAGGGACCGTGGTGATCAGATCAGTATAAGAGTGTGCGAGAATCAGTTTTGAATCTCAGCATCCGGGCGAGTGAATGATGGGAGATGTGGGCAAAGATCTAATGCCAGTTCCACACTGGACTGAGCATGAGAGAGTCAGAACAAGTGTGCGAGTAAAAGTGTGTGTGGGTATGCAGCATGTGTGTGGCATGGAAAAAAAAAAACATGTGTGTAAAATAAGTCCAGAGCTGCTTAGCTGCCAGAAACAACAGATGCTACCTCCCTCTTCTTACTCCTCTTCTCTCTTTCTCGTTCGGTAGTTTGTTCATTTTGCTCCTCCCCCTCTCCGACAGCAGCTTGCTGTAGGGTGGAGACTCACAGCCACACACACACTCACCCACACACACACATACACAGAGTGAGAGAGAGACAAACAGACACATGCAGTGTTTCCTCAGGTCACTCATGCAGGAAGCTGAGTGGATGCCAGGCTCTCCTGCCCTACTTTGGCCTGGGGAATCGCTTCAACATAAAACACGCCGAATAAATCTTGACCAAGCATTTTAATTATTGATTGTAGGAAAGCCTTAAAAACGGCACAATTCAAAGTTAATTGAATATTCATTTTAAATGGATAGAGACTTTAAAATAATATTTATAAGACCTAAACTCTTTCTGGTGCGAAGGATTTATATTTTACTTCTCTGCATCTATTCTCCGATCATTTTTCAGTTTGCTTTCATAATTATATACTTGTGTATATAAGATATCAAACTGTGAAAGAGTGATGGCACCCATCAACATCATCAGATACAAAATTTAGCCTGATCAGCATTTAACTGCGTCTGTCAACATCCATCACCTCAGTGCACGTTATTTGATTAAGATTGAAGGAGAAGCAGAGAGAGTAGGAGGGAGGAAAAAAGACACGATGAAGAGAAAGAGTGATGGAAAAGGGAAAAGTAAGGAGAAGGAGACTGGGAACCAGAGAATGGGGGAGGGTTGATGACAAAGACAAATGACTCTGGGGCTCATATTCACTACTCCCTTCATTTACCTCTCCTCTTCTCTGCTCTTCTCTCCCTTCAGTTCATTTTTTTTCCAAGAGTACCATTGTTTCTTCACTGAGCAGCTGGCCTTTTCTGCATTGTGTGCACCTTCAGTGCAATCCAGGAGAAAACCACTGGAGATGTGCAGCTCCACCTCTAGAGTCGCATGCACTGCACCAATAGTTTTCACTGAGGTAGCCTTCTCCTTTGTTTTGTTTCTTGTTAGCAACATTCTTCAATTTGAATCTAACCATTAGCATTTTCAGAACACAGAGAAAATGTTCTTACTAAAGAAAAGCTGTATTTGTGTTCTCTTCTAGCTTGATCACAGAAAATGTGCAAACAGCATGGAGGGCTAACTTGCCTATAAAAAGACACGTGTGCAAAAATATTCAGCTTGATGATGCAAACAGATGCAGTAAATTAAACGCCTAGCGTTCATGGGAAGAATCCATATTGCCTGCCGCCTTTCCTGACAGAATTTTAAACTAAAACTGTTCTACGCTGAGAACGGGTGGACTTATAGACTAGCCTGTACCACTTTACAATAAGGCTCCTCTTATAGATGGATAATAAATACTTATAGATATGTTATTAATTCCTACATAAACACTATATAAATAATTAATAACTGCTTATTGTGCCTTAATTAAGGGTGACAGAGACAAAACTGACCAGTTTCTTGCCAAATCTGTTCATCTATATATTTCATCTAGAGTTGTTATATTAACCATTTCAGATTAAGATATTATCTTGTAAGCACAATGCACATTTGTAAACCACATTCTTCAGCATTTAATATTGTTCTTTATCACTGCATTATACGTATCTACAACTAATATTATATCCTGAAAAAAAAAAATGTTTACAAATGCTTATTGTGCTTACAATGTGTAACTTAGTCTGAAATGTTTGATATAACAACTCTAGATAATATATATAGATGAACAGATTTGGCAAGAAACTGGTCAGTTTTGTCTCTGTCACCCTTAATTAATGCATAATAAAGTATTAAAGTACCTATAAACTATTTATAAGCCATCTATAAGGGGAGCCTTACTGTAAAGTGGTACCAACTAGTGTAATGTGATACTGAGAGAAATGTGATAGCCCTTAGAAAATGTATTAGAGATGAACTAGTATTAACAAACTAAATATTAACTCTTTACCTGTAAAACTGACAGAGTTATAACCACCGTTGTGATGGCTCAGTCTGGATTCGTTGTGCTGGCCATTTTAAGTTTATGCGACTCCAAAAAATAAACATTTGTTGATGCACATGCAGAGATAATTTTCTGAGAGTTGCATTAACATTTGTCCAGTGGTTCATGAAATAGTTTTATAAACAGTCAATGCCAAAGTTTTAAGCAAAACTATCACATGATATGTAGCACTCTGTGTGTTGGGACTTTCACTCAGCTACTATCCCCCAAATGTTTAAACAATTTCTGTAACATTGACTGATTTATAAATATCTGTGTTTCCTAAAGTCTCTTAGCAGTGGCTGTCATTTCAAATGGGGCTGACTCAAAAAAAAAAATATATATATATATCAGATTATCTTTAAGAATTTAAATATAATTAGTTCACTGGCTCATGAGATTTTTTGCTAAAGCTACAGACAAACTAACACATATGTGCATGCATGCAGATGGAGCTCAAAACAGAATCACCTTTCACTTTCAGTCGTGGGCAATAAAGAAAGAACAGCACTGTCATTAAAAAACTTTTTGTTTTTTTTATGGAAACAAAGTATAAATGCTGCTGAAAGGGACACTGGGATATAAAAATGTATTGATGATGGGATAAATCAGATAATAATAATAATAATAATGTGTTATGCATTGTCATCATTGTATGTTCCCATACAATGGCGAAATCCGAGTTACCACAAGGCAAATACAGCAACACACCTCTGAGGATCAGAAACAAATATAATCTACAGTCCTAATGTGCATGCTGATGTAATTATAATAGTTTACAATGATTCAATATTTTACAAAACCCACACCTGTTCCAATGTTGTGCAGTTTTTGAGTTTGCAAAGTGAACTCTCATAAGCAGCTTTACCTAAACATTTAATTTCAAAGATTAAATCTTTACTGGTTGAACATAAACACCCATCTTTCATCCATCTGACAAACAGAATGCAGTCTTGACATCAGCTGCTTTTTTTAACACTGATGCACAAAGTAAAAAGTGAATATTAAAACACATAAGAGTTCCAATGCAACAAAATACATGAAATGGAAAAACGCAATTCATTAGAGTATTAACAAAAAAAAAAAAAAAAATGTTAGCAAATGTTACATTTAAACAGATGTGCAATCAGGAAAAAAACAGCTTAATTTGACAATAGCATCTGAGCATTTTTATCAGCTGTTTCCATTTTTCTTAGCAGATTGTTCAAACCAGATCAATTTCACCTGAATTATTTATATATATATATATATTTTAAATGTTATCAAAACACTTTATCATATGTTCTTGCTTTTGTGAAATTAAAACTAGCTTCAGCTGAATTTATTAAATCAATTAAAACATGAGCAAACCTAACCTTTTCACCCATAAGTTTGTTTCTTATTGTGTTGTGTGTAAAGCCCTGAGTCTAAAAATACACATGCTGCCAAAGACTCATTTATAATTAAAACGGGACAGAACATAAATCTATACCAGTATTGATTACCTGATCAGATTGCAGGAAAGCCATAGGAGACCGCGAATAAAGCAAAGAAAGACAGCCTCCTTGTGAATGTGCTAAACTGAAGTTTCAGTGTCAAAAACTGTAAACTTTGGTTCAGCTCCTGCAGCTCAGCATCACTGTCGCAAAGCGTCACACAGAAAATCCCAAACCAGTCATCTTCCTGTTTGAACCGATGCCTGAAATCCCCCAGATCACATTTTTGTGGGTGGTGAGTCAGACCATTACCAGAGACACCAGAAATAGTGGGAAGAAGAGGAGCTGACATGAGGAGAGAAAGAAAAAGACACGAAGGAAGAGGGAAAGAATCAACAGAGAAAACCAGAACAGCAAGGAAAAACAGGACAATGTTGGAGAGCAGCTTTTTAGATGTTTTCAAGAAATCCTATTTCTACAACTTTATATGAAAGCCCAGCAGTGGGGCTGCTAATAATCTGCAGCATAACAATTTAACACACACTCTCACAACATGCACACTCTTACAAATTCAGCGTTTAATAAGCAGAAGTGAAAATAATCCCCTCTGCATCACCTCAGTATTACCGCTGACAGACACCGCCTTTGCGTGTGTCACGTGTGAGTGTGTGTATTTGACAGTGTGCATCTGTAAGAGTAATCCCAAATGGATTACACTGCAGCACAACAGGACACATTACAGACCAACATTATGAACATAAAGTTATCATGCTTAAAGGTTATAACAGCAACAATGAGTTTTCATTAAAATGTTTTCTTGTGATCATAAAAACATGATTTTTATGAAAAACAACAAGTGGCAGCAGTAAAGAGGCTCAAGTTGCATAAATACAATAGTGTAATAATTTAGATTTACAGCGTTTTACTGGTTACAATTTGGTGTTTACTTTGTTCTTCCTTAGAAGTCTAATTTATTCATTTACATTGAATTTTATTTTGAATTCTGTGCTGGTTGCAAATAGCACTTGTGAAATAAAGTTTTAATTTATAAACTACATCGTGTTGTGATGATAAAGTGATAAACTTCCTGTTCATTTTTTTATTTCTAGCTCCAATAGTTTTTCTTATGTAATGTAAGCTTCTTTTTCTTTTGGCTGCCCCCTTCCTTTAGGAGTTGCCACAGCGAAGTAACTTGCATGAAGACTTGGTAGTTGTTTTTAAGCCGGATGCCCTTCCTGACACAATCACAGACCACCCAACTACCACAGCACAGTGTAGAGCAGAGCTGCCGACTAGGGCACATGGGGGAGCAGATGGTGGGGATTAAGGGCCTCGCTCAGGGGTCCAGAATGGGGTTAATGAAGGTGGAGGCAGGTGTGGGTGCTTCACCTTTCCCACCCACATTTTGATGCTGTTGGTCCAGGGGTTTGAACCGGCGACCTTACAATCACAGGCTCGCGTTTTCTAACCTCGGTGTCACCACTCCCCCTCGTTGTTTATTGTAAGTAATATTTAGAAAAAAAAAAAACTACAGTACTTCTCATTTTACTGATGCTAATTAAGTTAAATAGCTTAGAGATTCTGTGAAATGGGATCAAACTCAGCATGCCATTATCCAGCAAAAAAGAAAATAAAAGAAACACCAAAGAAAAATATTTTTTAAGTATTTATTTTGTAGGAAAAAAATACTCCTTTATAACCTGTTTGTGTTTGTCTTTTAGTTATCTGTATAAAAATGATTGAAAGCAAATGAAATGCCATGACTAACAATCACTAAGTAAAACTCCAGTTGCCTTGCTGAGTTGCTGCTTATGATTTTTATATTTTCAAACGCATGGTGCTGTCCGTGGTGCTGAACAGAAACCATCCTGCAGGTACCATTAAAGGGCCCCCACATACTCCATCCATAGTGCCAAAATCATCTCTCATTGTTGCAGTCGCGTGACAAAAATTTGCATAACGTTATTCACAAACACGAGGCCCAGGCCAAACTTTTTTCACAAATTGGTCAGAAGTTTGTGGGTGTATTTGTCAATGCAGAAATGCACTCAGACATTCAGCTGCATGACTAACAAGCACGCTAAATTAGTCAAATAGCAAAAAACTCCTGGATGGAGATCATGCAGACATTGTGTACAAAGGCATCTGTCTGATGACCAAACGACGGATGCAGGGACGGAGCGGAGACTCTGGCAGGAAGAAACCTGTGCAGTGCTGTATACTTCAGTGGGAGGGGCTTCCCAGGAGCTCTGTGCCGTGTGCCTCATGTGTGGTGTGCGAAAATAAATGTCCCGCAACCACGTGATCATGAGTCGACTGTTCGGCTTTGGACGGAGTTTGCTGGGTCCTTAAAGTTAGAGATAACTTGATAACTTGATTATAAGTCTGTACAGATCGTAAATCCAGACTTCCAGTAAAGTGAGCTTACTACAAATTTGTTGTTTTAAATACTGGATACTATTAATACTATTTACAATTTAATACTAATACAAGGAAAACTAACCTTAAGGTCACAGTTGTGCATGTTTTAACAATATTTATTTTTGTCACTGACATTATAATGCACATTTATATTATTAATTATTTGCACTGCACTACAATGGCCTATTCAATATTATCATCTCCTTTTTATCCTTTCATCAGTTTTTCTTATGCTTTTTAAATGTATAAAATGTAGACAATAACTTACAGTTTAAGACCAATAATCATTTTTCATGCAATGTTCTGTTTATATGCATTATGAATGCTGACTGCAGAATCCCAATAACCATAACCAACAGCACTCTGAACTGTATGGTAATCATTTAATATCGCTAAGAAGCAAAAATGCTTTAAAATGTCCTACGACAAATAATGTAAAAAAGGCTTTTTACAGATTATTTTTTCACCAAGCTGTGCGTGCATATGTGTTTGCTCAGATTTGTTTTGAACATAATCAAGGATGACTGCAGTGAGAATGCAGCATGAGGGATTTTTTACACACAATCACACTCCATCTGATATACTTTAAATAAACACAGATCTGCTGTGCTGTCTTTGGCTGCAGTGAGCTCCATATTTAATATAAATAACAGGAGGAGACCTGCACACACAGACAATTTTCCTCTCCTGCGGAGGTTGTTATGATTTTTTTTTCTCTTATTGGCAGGGAATGTATGTGAGAAACAGAGAGAGAGGGAGAGAGCTGCATGGCACCACCATAGGAAAGGGACAAATATGGACCTCAGATGGACACAGATTCATGCAAAGTGCTGACCAAAGCTCAGCATGAACAGAAGGTTTGCTACGAAATTCAGTCACTAACAAAGTCTGCAGGAAAGGCATGACACAGACACAGTTATTTTCACTTTATGGAAAATTAAAGCATAAAACTAATCTACCAGAAAGCCCCTGTGATACCTAATGAGTCTGGTCACAGTAAGAGTCCCACTATAATACAAAACAATATCAAAACTAAGCTAAACCAAAGCAAAAGTTTCAATGTCATTTCCAACATGGTTAGTTAGGCATGAGAAGGATGCCATCAACAATTAGGCTGGGTTTGATTCAACAATCAGGTCATTTAGTTTGCTGCAATTTCTCTTTTTATTTGCAGTGTGTTACAACATCCCAACTAATCAAATCAACTTTATTTATAAAGTACATATAAAACACTAGACTTGACCAAAGAGTTGTACAATAAATTAAAAATGAACAACCATAAAAATACATTGTAGTCCCATTATACTCAGTTTACAACAATTAAAAATGCATGAATATTAAAAATGTAAAACCAAGTAAAAATATTAAATTAATTTAAAAAATATCTGTTTAAAAAGCCCAAACCACTGAATACAATTTCAATCCAGAAAAAAAAAGAGTACTTCTGTTTGTATTGTGTTTCATTTAGGAGAAAAAGAAGGAAATGTTTTGTTGTTGTTTTGACAAAGGATTTAGACTTATATGTAAAAGAGGTGAGCAAACTATTCAAGTAGAGTTAAAGCTTTTGTCAGTCACCAAACCTCAACAAGTTTAAATTCATTTGAAGTGCAACACTCAGTTTCTATGTAAGGTTTTTTTTTAATGGAGTGTTCCTATTGGACGGCTGAAGAGCTTAAAGCATTGTCCATGGTGCCAAACACCTAACACCTCACAGCAGATGCCTATAACCCACGGGTGTCCTAAGTGCGGCCTGCGAGCCATTTGTGGCCCTTGGAGTGATCTTGTGCGGCCCCAAACTGCAGTTTGGGAACTGTAACATTTTGGCCAGCAGGCTTAAGAGGTTGATACAGACTTTCTGCAAATTCACTGGCAATCTTTTTTTATATAATGTTTAGGTTTAACAGTAAAATGGATGAAAAACAGTTTCTCAAAATGAGTAATATTAAAAAAATACAAACCTTTTGGCTATAATATCCTGATGCATGCTCAATAATCCAGGTAGAAAAGTCTAAAAAAGTAGGTCAGATCCTTTGGACGGGTTCACAGGACTGAATAAGTCTTTTGGATGAAAGACGCAACGTTTCTACATTTTTCTTTTTTGTTGTTGTTGTTGTTTTCTGAACCCGTCCAGAGGACCTGTCTGACTTTTTTAGACTTTGGCTAAAAAATTTTTATTTTCACTTCATGGTACAAAGCACCAAAAACTTTTACTGATTTCAACCAGAAAAGACACTTTTGGATAAAGATTCAAAAAACTGGGCTAAATACTGCAGTTAATAAAATAACCAAGAGGGAAATTGGACATTTTTAAATGAATATAATGAGGCTGACAGCTGAATGATTTTTCAGAACTTCGTTCAGCCTTTTGGGCCGTCCATGGTGCAAAAGGCTGATCGGCCCCCTTTTTAAAGGACACTTACTCATATTATGCTTTTGTTGTTGAGAACAGACTAAAATCAACTTTCCAAACACAAGAAAACAACAAACATTGACCCAAAACATCAAATAAATTAAATCCTTTTTAATAAAAATATAAAGCTTAATGTTTATAAGGCTTTTAATGTTTAAGATCAACAACAATTTAAAACTCTTTCTCCATCAAAATAAGTAAACTTTTGTCCTTTCTCCAAAATATTGTTTGCATTGAGAGTTAAATTCACATTTTTGTGGCCCATGAGTCCTTTCATCTCGATAGTTTTGGCCCACATATGAAAACACTTGGACACCCCTGCTATAACCCAATGAGAATTTAAATAAAATTGTAAAGCCAATAACATCAGGACTAAATGTTGATCTGCCTGTGTTAATGAAGTATCAATGTTACTGCAAAGCTGCTCCATCCACTCTGCTTTATTTCAGTAATTTCTGTACTTTGCTGCAGAGACAGCAATATATTTGTGATGGAAATGTACTATTTACTAATTTGCTTCTTGATACATCCAATATTATTTTACTGTATTATTAACCTTTACAACCCTTTTATTACTTTAAGGTAATTGTCACTGGCATAACAATGCTATTTGATATAATGCTTTGGTATCACTGCGAATCAGGCATCAGTTGACAGATGGCTAGACGCTTATCTCTGCCCTCGTAAGAATCTTGAAAATATTTCAATTTATTTTCTGAGGCTATTAGCCATCTGGGTTTGGTTCTGAAAAACACTAAGACAAGGTGAAGGGGAGGGGCAGGCCCCTGATGAGTTTCTACAAAACAAACTTTTTCATTCCAGGAAGCTAGAACGGGTCAGGAACTCAGACAGGAAAAGGCGTTAATAAATTCTGTACTTGTGATGCATTGACTTTCTGTGAGTCTGGCTGTTGCCCAAAGCTTCGTAATAAATCTGATGAAAGCTACACTTGATCGTTTGCGAATCAGTTTTTTTCTACGACAATATTAATCAGAAATTCTAATTCTGAGCGTGAAATCAATTCAGTCTGCCTCTTCAGAGACATTACCTCTGAAATATCCTACTGAAAATGCTTAAATCTCTGCACTTCGATACACCTCATCATGAGGCTTAGATTAAAAACACTGTCACTTCACAAATTAACAGATGTAGATTGGAAAAAGCTAGTAATTTTCTAGTGATCAATAGAAAAAAGCATCCCTTTAGAACATTATTTACATGACATACCTACATCTTGTACTGTAGAAAATCATTTTGTATTTTAATCAAAATGAGACCAGTTATAATTCCAAATCAAAGGTTTCTAATTATCAGAGTTTTATGATGAATATTTGGTGTTTAACCTGAAAAACATGCATTCTGAGCTTGGTACTGTTCTGTTTTTTAATTTTTATTTAATTTTTTATTTTTTATTTTTTGGACTGATTCTGCTTCTGGTTCCTGCAAAGAAATTGATCACTACTGAATCATACTTTGTGTCCTTAAATTAAAAATAGATATCCATAAATCATGCTTGCCAAACCCTTCAGAACCTCTAATGATAACTTTCAACATGATGTATGGATGATGTCCTCATGGTAGTTTCTTGAGTTACAATGACATTTGTAAAGGGTAGCTCACACTCAGCTTGATTATTTCAATCAGTGTCCTCCAGGATCTTATACATCTTGACCTCTTGCATACTTCATGAGTTTGACTAACATCAGCTTGACCTGCATGTAATGAATTTATGTATGGTCTGTTTACTTCTGACTGTTTTACATGAGAAATGCTGAATCAGATCCACCCCTAACCTTGAAAATGTCTAGTATAATATTTATGTCAGTTTCTTCCATTATTTAAAAATAAATAAATAAATAAATAAAAAGTAATAAAGTCCAGGAACTAAGTATGTTTTTCATAAAAGTTGTGTTTTAATATAAATATTATTTCATACAAAAACATTCTCCTAACCATGTTTTGTTTTCCTACTATGAATAGTTATTGTTGTTCAGTAAAAAATGAAAATGTAATAATTAATATAATAATAAATAATTAAGAAATGATCCGATTTATTGGTTACTACAACAAGTGGTGGTTGAACCCACACTAAGCTTAACCAAAACTATCTGAAAGGGTATTATTTTCATTTTTAAATACCGTAAATATCAGGCTATTTCACATTTAAAACAAATTGTTGACACGGTATCTCACTGCTAAAATAAGAAAACACATTTTCATTGCTAAAAATTACACTCACGGGTACATGGCATGTCCAACGATCCTAAGTGCAATACCCTGTTTTTCACTACAACACCCTCTGCACAGCTTCTCCAGCTGAATAATACATGATGACCTTAAAAAGAGCCTCGCACAAACAAATCCAACCCAAACAGAAAAGACATTACTGCCGTAAATCAGGGCCAAATGCAGTATAACTGTGTCTGTGTGTCCATTTATAAACTGATTTATGCTTTTGTTTGTGTGTTTGGGTGATCAATGTTCAAGCCCTTGCCATGACAGCGCCCTGTTAGCTGAGCCAATGAGCACTTATAACCTGGTTTCCTTGGTTATGGCCTTCTCACTCACTCTCAGTGGACTAATTTCAGGGGTGGTGCCTGTTTGGCGCCTTACTGAGTACGGTATATGGGTAGAACTGTTGGTGTAATGGTGAACAGAGAGTATTTTGTCTGCTCTTGGTCTGTGCTGGCGCTTTAAAACAATGCAGTACAGTGTACGTTTAAAACATCAGACCATCAACACATTATGGCGTGACGTGTTAACAACTGATTTATTAGTCAGACTAAAAAATGTTTGAGCCGGAGACCCCAAGATTGACTTTCATGTAAATTTTGCCTGAAGCTCTTGCCAATATAGGCATCTATACAGTTTTTAAACCTCTTTGAAATTAAACTTTGTTTGATTTCATTCTAGAAGTTACAAAAAGTTTACATGTTATTTACATGTACATAATTGTTATTTCAGTCAGTAAAGCAGTTTTAAGTCCAGACTGAAAACACATCTGTTCTCCCCGGCCTTCACTCAGATTAGTGCTTGATTGACTAGTTTTGGGGAAATTGCAGCAAATATGCAATAGTTGGCTTGGTTTTTATTAGTACTATTGTTTTTAACAGTATTTTACTGCAAATTTTATCATACTGTTATTTTTATTAAACTCAATTTGATTTTGTTTATCATATTTTATCTACGATGTTGTATTCTTGTGAAGCACTTTGGTCAACTGTGGTTGTTTTTAAATCTGCTTTATAAATAAACTTTGAATTGAATTTAATTGAAGTTTCTATCCCAAACATGTTCAAGGAGGTTGTCCAACTCAAAACTATCAGGTAAGTTATTTTGAACGTAGTTATTTCATGTTGCCTTTTATAGAAGTTACAATTTTTTACGTTTATTTTTTAACACACGCACACACTGTCTGCTTCAAACAATATAACCTTTGAGCAAATTTAATGATGACATCTATTCTAAAGACTGCAACATGTTACATCCACAAATGAACAAAAACACAACGTACAAAGCTCCAATTACTAAATTACAGCTGCTCAGCTGAAATTGGAATATTTCCCCCCATCTTTTATATCCATTCCTATCTTGATTATCTATGATTATGACTCCTCCAATAAGCAGACACATCTACAACACTGATATATGTCAAAAGCAGTTAAATTTATCTTTCTCAGCACATAATGAACGTATAATGGTGTATTCTTCCATTATCTTGCACATTATTTCTGTACTCACCCTCTGGTCTGTAGTGAGCTACAATAGTGACCGTCTGACCAGCGTTCTTCAGAGCTGCAGCTGCCTGCTCATGTGTTGCACCGGACAGGTCCACCCCGTTTACCTACACACACAAACACACTCAATTAAAGCCCAGATTAGAACAAATCACTTGTAATATGTTTAGAGTGTATCTTTAAAACACATCCTAATAGGTCTTTGTCTCATGTAGCATCTGTGCACCATGCCAAGTCCTGATTATTGCATCCAATTACTCTCCAGTCTACACTGGCATGAATAAACAACATAGTAATTCTGCAGGGGCATTTTGCAACACTGCATTCTGAGAATGAATTCATCTTGAGTTCCTTCTTAAGAAATTAAAGCAAATTTTCACTTTAGAAGACTAACACAATAATGCTTCAACACTCACAATGTCTCAAAATATATAGTCAACATACACAACCACTATCAGCATCATTAACTGATGGAAAACTAACAATGTGACAAAATAATCTCATTAAATGAAATCCTTGTTTGATTTCCAGATTTTGCAGAAATCGCAAAGAAATGCAAATATGAAGCTTGCACGTTTATGACTCCAGGATCATTAAACAGGCAGACATGCAACATGGAGTAAAAATAACTGCATTGTTTTATCAGCTTCTACATGTTTGATAGAAGTGATAAAAGTAAAATTATTGTAATTCACATTTGTAATAATCACATTACTTGGCATACAAAGTAGCTTAGCTCGTACCGACATGAGGCGATCCCCCTTTCTAAGTTCCCCACAGAGATCAGCTGGACCTCCAGCGAGTATGAAGGAGATAAAGATTCCCTCTCCATCCTCCCCTCCAACGATGTTAAATCCAAGACCTGTGGAGCCCCTTTGCAGCACCACTCTTCTGGGTTCTCTGAAGAGAAAAAAGGCAACAGCAGGAGAAGTGTGTGAATCAATGTATTTAGTAAATCTGTGAAAGACTGGATGATAAAATGTTATTTTCAGTGCAGTGACAGAAAGGTTTCCAGCTAGGGCTATTCATTATATTCACCAGCAGATGTCAGAATAACTCTTTCTCAGTTTTGTAAACCCACAGGTAAAGAGAACACACAAACCAAATGTTTTTAGTTTTTATTTGATATATTTTTTAATAATGAACTTGCTAATTATTTTGGCCAGATTTTACATTCATAAATGTAAATTTATTAAAAAAAAAAAACAAAAAAAAACGCCATGTTTTATTACATATGACTTATTATTGTTTTATTACATTTTATTAAGGATATGGAACTATATGTAAAATTAATAACATAATCTACCAACAAAAAGGCCCTAAGGACAATTTCTATTTGTAAATCTTTGCAAATATTTGTCTAACACCACTGGTTGTTTGTTCATATAAGTGTTGTATGCTGGTGAAGATTCTCAGTCATCCAGGACATGATAAAATCAAAAAAAGTCCAATACAGAAACAACTGGACTTTATTTGTAACAGAAGACGTTTCACTCTTAATTCCAAAGAGCTTTCTCAATTCAAAGAAGCAGTTTTGGGAGTGAGGCTTTTAAAGGCTAACACACACACACACACA
>JARVGS010000979.1:12786987-12798041 GCA_031762315.1 Hypsolebias antenori | reverse complement strand
ACCTTATAGTTTGATTAAAAAGAGTAAGTCATTTCAAAATGCCATAATAATGACTTTGGTTACATACTTTGGGATGGCATACAGAAATACAAAATTTAAAACCTTGTCAATTATTTTCTAAGTCACTGCTAATCAATTGAACTATAGCTGTATTTTTTATTTATTTAAGATTTCTTCTTCTGCTGATAGGAATTCATTTTAGCATTATCCAATGTTGTCAGGGCTCTTCCTGCCCAGAGTCCTGAGGTTGTTCTTCTCAGTACTGTACTATCATCCCATAGACAGTGGCCACTCTGTCGTAGGGCAGCATGGTGCTTGGTTTGTTGGCCATTACTCCGTTTTCTGGTTCAACTTAGTTAAGAATTGGTTTCAGGTGCTCCACACCTTGGATCCCTGTCTTTTGAACTTGACTCTTAAAGGTTTGTCCCTCTGCTCTGTGTCCTTGACATCCTGAATTGTAATGACCACATACTTTGCAGTCCCATAGCACCTTGCAGACTTGCTTCACCGAGATCCGGAGCTCCTAAACATCCAATTCGCTACGTGTCGGAGGTATGCCAGCAGTACCACCTGCTCCACATACTCTTGTAGGACCCTCCATCCTTAGAGGTTCTGTCCGACTTCTTGATCCAGACAAAACAATTTTTCTCTCGAACATAGCGATCCACTTCAGACTTTTTGATTCTGCTTGTCCTCTACTTAATGGATTATCCTCTTCATCCATTTTTCTCGTTTTTGTCGTCTCGAGTGTCTGCTCCTCAAAGCCTCCTGGCAGCGCTTTACCATTTCAGGGATGATCACAGACTAATTGCTACTAGCTCACTGCCTGGATTATGGTCAGTAATCCTCAGTAAGCTCCTTACCCCACCCTCTACCCTAGTGGTTACTGCAGGGTATGTGGCTGATGGCCTAACCAGCCACTAGTGACCCTCTTGGCTCTTTGGGTCACTGTCTTTCAACACTCGGTCCAATTTCTCAGATGCACGTCACTTTCTTGAGACCACCCAACCACGAGTGACCTAATCACACAATAGATCACCCTATCTGATGATCAGCAAGAACTTTATCTTCCAAGGCGCAGCGGTCTTCTTTAGGTCCTCCTTGCTTCATGTCCAGGACATGTTTGGGTGCCATATTTTTGTTTCAGGGTTTAACATCCCGCCAGCCTTCGTCTAACTGGTAATTGGATCCCCCACCCCTAGAATTCTGGGTATTATCCAAACAATACTCCAGTCAGGCCCTCTTAGGCTGGGTTTGAGAAAGATTCGACCAGGTACTAACAACCTTCATCTGTAAGATGCACCCCTATTTCACCTCACAGCTCTTGAGTCAAGTAGCAGTGACCCCAAAGTTTACTATGAGGTATCCTGTATTATGGCTGCTCTTCTTCTATTTGATGTTTTGCAGTTGTTACAAGATATGGTAATTTTCCAAGGCTCACGTAAATGCATACGCTGCCGTCCCAGTACTTTCCTGTTCGCGCGCTGCAGCGGTCTGCTCAAAAAAAAAAAAAAAGACGTCCAGCTGAAATGCTGAATCCGGCATGTCTCCATTAATCCATGATTCCGTGAGACAAAACACTGCACATTTCCTCATCTCCTCTGAGGCACCCACTCTCAGATGAAGCAAATCCATCTTGTCCAAAGAGCAGACATTCGACAGAAAGAGAGAGGGTATTTTATTTTTTGGAGTTGGTGGAAATCTAGATGGTCAACAAATTTGGACAAATAAACATCAGCAGCTGTTTAAAGCTGCCTGGAATGTGGAGAAAGTACCGAGCTTGGCAACACTCAAGACTACAGTGTATGTGAACTATGTGGTGTTGTATTGGAACTTTCCTATCAGTGTCCATGAATGGTTGGAAGGAATAAATCTTGGAGGAGTTGTAAGCTCGACTTGGCGTAAGTAATCAAATTTGCCTGTTTGAAGACGAACTGAGAGAATGTACTAGCGAGACTGTTAAGGTAGACATGAAAATTTATGAGTTCAGCCTGACCTACAGACCTACTACAGAAGCTTGAATATGATATTGGGATTACAGAAACAGCTATCAAGTGTTTAAATCACATTTATCTGATAGATTCCAGTTTGTAAAAACAAATAATGAATCTTGGTCATACAACACTTTATATTTTTGCTATGGTTTGATGTAACTGGGACCCTGTGTACACAATTTAATTCCACTACATGTACCACATGTGATGCGAATGACAAAGAAACTCTGACTTTCTGTTAGTCATGGAGTTCCTCAGGGCTCGGTGCTTGGACCAATACTCTTTACTGTATATATGCTTCCATTAGGTAAAGTTATTAAACAGTATATATTTTCATTGTTATGCTGATGATACACGGTTATATTTGCCCATGAAACCCAATTAATCCAATCAGCTACTTAGACTACAAGCATGTCTTAAAGACAAAAACCTGGATGACCCTAAATTTTCTGCTTTTGAACACAAACATGACTGGGGTTTTAGTTTTTGGATCTGAGCAGTTTAGGAATACATTTTTCAGTCATTTACCATCCTTGGATTGCATTAATCTGGCCTCTAGTTCTAATGTTAAAAATCTTGGTGTTATTTTTGATCAGGACATGTATTTTATCCCCACATTAAAAATGTTAATAGAACCTCCTTCTTCCACCTGCGTGATATCATTAAAATTAGAAACAGCTAAAAATGATGCAGAAAAACTGGTTCATGCATTTGTCAAGTCTAGAATGGAGTATTGTAATGGTTTGTTATCTGGGTGTCCAAATACTTCTTTGAAACATCTTCAGTTAATCCAAAATGCTACTGCCAGAGTCTTAACTGGAGTTAGTGGGAGAGATCATATCTCTCCAGTTTTAGCTTCTCTCCATTAGCTCCCTGTCAAATCCAGAATTGAATTCAGAATCTTACTTCTAACCTACAAAGCTCTCCACATCCTAGCTCCATCTTATATTACAGAACTTATTGTTCTATATAAAAAAAAAAGAAAAAAAAGATTTGTAGGCTCAGTCATCATCTCCCTTAAAGAAACTGGTCCAGATGACATTATTTAACATTTTTTTGTTCCGTATTTTCCCAACAGAGCACTTTGCTCTCAGACTGCAGGTTTACTTGTGGTTCCTAGGGTTTCTAAAAGCAGAATGGGAAGAAGATATTTCAGTTATCAGGCTCCTCTCTTGTGGAACCAACTTCTAGTTTCTGTCTACAAGGCTGACACTTTGTCCAGTTTTAAGACTGGGCTTAAGACTTTCCTTTTTGATAAATCCTTGTTATGCTGCCACACGCTTAGACTACTAGACACAAGTTGACCTAATTTCTTAAAATCAATTGTTACAAATGAATAGTTTTCATTTGAACTTATTTCTATCTGCCATTGTATATCCGTTCCACCTTCCTGTCATCTCAAACCCAATCAGTCGAAGCAGATGGCCCCATATCCTGAGCCTGGTTCTGCTGGAGGTTTGTTTCTCATGAGGGAGTTTTTTCTTTCCACTGTCGCCTTCATGCTTGCTCAGGATGAGAATCTGTGATGAAGTTAGACTCAAAGCAGTCTGCTCCTCAGATAAATAATGTTATTAACTTACTTTTATATATGAATGTTTCTGTTCAGTGCTCTGATATGACTTGTGTTGTGACTTGGGGCTACATAAATAAACTGAACTGCAATTAATTGAAAACACAAGCATGCAAATGTTTCATTTAGAAAATGCTAATTCACTTGTAAAATCCACTAAAGCATCATTTTTATTATTTATTATTTTTTATGTGACAAACTGACTAAAATGGGCCTCAGTGGTCATTAATTTTTTTTTTTTTTTTATTTTGCTTTGGAAATATTTTTTTATGCTTCTTGTTGCATTAAATGTTCTGTACAGCTTCATCACTTCTGGTATTGAAGAAGTACACAAAAGATGCATAACTAAGTTTTCAGAGTTAGATGAGTTCAAAATCAATTTTAATTTATCAAATGGCAGCAAGAATTTGCTAACTTAAAAAATAAAAGCAACAAAAAAATAGGCTAATGTTATTTGGGGATGAAATCAGGCCAATCAGGTTAGATTTCTTGTTTCTACCTTATAAGTGAAATTAACTTATCGAGAGCCTCTGAAGAACTGCCTTGGCTTTGCAGAAGTAGAAGTGACAGTCAGAGTGCAACAACTCAACTTGACAGTGCAACGGTGTGTTTCTGTGGTGCACGTTTGTGTACCTATAGAGTCCGGGAGGTGCTGCAGCATGTTGGAGGACATCAACAGGTCTTCTAAGGCCTCACAGCCTGAAACATCACTATCCAGCGACTCAATCCGATTCTTTGCTAAGTCTAAGTACCGCAACTGACGAAGCTTCCCTAAAGACTGAGGGAGAAAAGCAGTAAGGAAGTCAGAAAATATCATAAAGACAGATTAAAGATACAAGATTCTGTGATTGTCATTATAGTTCTTCCTGTAGCTGAACATCTTCTTACCCCAGGTATGGACTGTAGAGAGTTGTTGTCCAGCCACAGCTCCTTCAGGCTGTGTAACTGTTCCAACACCTCTGGCTGACATGTAAAAACAAAAAGCATGTTCAAATATGTACAAGCTAAAACCCTTAGTGGTTCCTTTCAACCATTAACCTCCTCCATGACCTTGGTATCACATCTTTTGAGTCTCCAGACCACTCTTTTCTGCTTCGATCTGCATCATGTTCAGTTTCCATCAGAGCCACCCCCTAGTTTTAATGTTATTTATTTATACTCAAACCACAAACTGCTTTTTTGCATTTGGCCTTTAAATGACATTGCTCCCTACAATGTGAGCTGATGAATAATGGCTATTTTTTTTCCTTTCATTCACCATTATTTAATTTAATACCACATAAATTCTTCTTCTTTGTGGTCACAAAGGGCAATTTCATTGACCTAAACCCTTATCAAACAGAGACCACGCAGTGATGCAGAGCAAAGATGACCTTGTTCTGTTGATATTTCCTGCCTTTGCTATAATAGAGGAGTTTCAGTGCTGCAAACAGGAGGGTGACTGCAGCACGTCGTCTATATTTGTGGATTCTCCCAGACTGAATGCACTGAATGCACAGTGATGAATTTCTGTATCTGCCCCTTCTGCAGGTATTCTTCAGCACTACAACAACTTCAAAACACTATCCCTTTTGTTTCTAAAAAAAAAAAAAAATACAAAGAGTATGTTTTGTAGGTATAAAAAAAGTTACAACATAATTTCAATGCATTATCTAGTGTTTTATAAACTTTTGCATCAAACTACACACCGTATTTTTCGCTGTATAAGTCACAAGTTTTAGAATAATTTGTATACCCTGTGATTTTTAGGCCGAAGCAACGTATTTATGGATTTTTTTTTGTTTACCATATTTATAAACCAACGTTTGGCTGAAATATGACCGTTTTCATTTATTCTGACAGAAAATATTGAACACTACCATTTTCAACCACAAGATGGCAGCAGAGTAGTAAGGCATGCTGCTGTCTCATGTAATAGGTAAAAGTGGCTATTAAATTAAATTAAATTCAGTTTACTTTTTATTGCGCCAAGTTACAAACAGAAGTAATCTCTGGGCACGGAACAGAAACATTCATACATAAAAATAATAAGTTATATCTGCGGAGCAGATTGCTTTGAATTTAATGACACAATCAGCTTGCCACAGCCTTCCACCGCTGTCTGTCTGGAACAACCAAATCAGCTTCATTTCACTGCGCCGCTCCAGTGAAATGCAGCTGACGTGACCGCCAAAGGGCATTTATTAAGTAAAAGTTCCACTGAGACAAACCTTTACTATAAAGTCAAGCTAACAAATAATTGTTTTAGGTGGTTATCTTGTTAAATTTTGGATAAATGGAGAGCGAGTTGCCCTCTGCACGTTCAAGTTTCTGCATAACGACTGAAGAAAATACAGCTGATTTGACTGTCAAAGTGCATTTATTAGGAACAAGTTAGACTGAGACACATCTTTGCTATAACTTTGAGCGAACAAATAAATATTTTTAGGTGTTTTTCTTGTTAAATTTTGAAGAAATGTGCAGAGGCTCGTCCCTCTGCACATGCCTGCTTCCGCGAATCAGGTTTTGAAATGCAGCTGATATGACTGTCAAAGTTTACTATAATTTCAAGCAAACAAATGATTGTTTTAAGTGTTAATCTTGTTAAATTATTGTTAAACTCCTCCCGTGCACACTCCTGTGGCTGCCATTTGGCAGCATCAGTTTTTGGCACAACACAGGCCCAAATTTCCGGGTTGTCAGCGGTGACGCACAATAGATGCGACGTATATGGCGAAGCAACATATTTATGGATTTTTCCACTTTATTAGACAAATTTGGACAGATGCGACTTATAGGGCGGTGCAACGTTTATGGCGGAAAATACGGTACTTAAACTTTTAAAATAAACAATAGCACAACTTGAAAAACACAGCTGGTATCAACCTCACCAGTTCTGAGAATTCATTGCTACCCAGATCCAACCTTTCCAGCTGTGTTAGTCTGTGGATGGACCTAGGGGAGAGATTTTACACTTAAAAAAACACTTTTTTAATGCAGCAGCTCAAAAGTACACACCAAATACAATCCTTATAGAGCGTACTGTAAGTAATTCAACTTTGATAGAGTTGGACAAGTTGCCACTGATGTCTTCACGCACAGTCCCAAAGAAAACAACAACAACAAAAACTAAACAAGCCAAATTAAACCATTGCATATTGTACTGGTATCTTTACCATTTAAGGCATTAAAACAATAAATAAATTACTTTTTAAATTTAGAAATGATCACTACTGGATAAATTTAAAATGTATAACTTCCCAGAGGTCATAGTGAACATCTGCTGCATTTCTTTTTAAGACAGTGAAACATACTTAATATTGTAATAGTACACTTGTACACCCTTCAAGAAAACCTGCCAGGGATGAACACAAGTTTAATTTGGACACCACAGACACACAAACACATATGGTAAGTTGCCTTACTTTGGCATTGTTTTCAGGTGGTTCTCTCTCAGCTCCAGAATCCGTAGTTTGGAGAGTCTGATAAAACAGAAGGTGCATAAGCCTAAAGTTAATTCCTTATTATTTGTACTTTGTCATCAGCAGGGGGAAAAAAGGCTTTTTTTTTGTTTGTTTTTAACTTGCAAATCATTGTCATAGATAATTATTTGTATGAAAATCTCAAATCTAAGACAAAGATGGAGACGCTTTGGTTTAGAAGATTTCTGTCTCTTTGGGCTTTTATAACTGTTCTGTATCATATATGTTGAGAAAATAACAATTAATAAATGAACAACGCTATTTAATTTATTTTATCCCTACTCCAAAAATAAACATGTACCGTATTTTTTGGACTATAAGGCGCACTTAAAATCCATGAATTTTCTCAAAAATCGACAGTGAGCCTTATGTGTTAATTCTGATTGTGCTTACTGACCTCAAACTGATTTTATGTGGTACACAGTGCTCAAAAATCTGTAAAATGAAATTATTTCACTTAATGCATCTTATAATCCAATGCACCTTATGTATGAAAACAACCCTGTTCGTTTATGTTGAGCCTTATGGTCCGAAAACTAGGGGTTTTAAAATGTCAGCCTCACAGACATGATAAAATAAGTTACACATGTTTTCACTTTTAAAACAACATTTAGACACACACACTGTAAAGACCTCTGTTCATGATCTCTTTAACCAGACTCTGACTAAATCTTTAATCATCAACACTGTAACAACACAAAGGGCATGCATCATTTCACCTGCCAAAGTTAGCGGGCAGATACTCCAGGAAGGCATCATTTAAGAAGAGCTGGGTCAGATTTAGGAGTTGCGTAAAACCATCTGGGAGTCTGAGAGAACAGAAATTATAAAATGCAGGAAAAAGTTTACTAATATAGCATTTTAATATTAGCAACTTTGGTGGAATAAAACATGGACATTTTCCCCATAAAACCCACTGCAGAAAAGTAGCTGCTGTTGGCCTGCAGATGACTCATCTGCTGCATATAAACAACCCGGCACCAGATGCATTTTTGTCTGCCATACACTTACAAAGAGGAAAACAGCAATTGCAAATTCACACCTGATGCATAAAAATGCCACAACTGGACTTGCTATAAATATGCAGGGCTTCAAAAATGTGCCTATCACTGAGTTGATGGGACAAGATTATGTGCACAATTCTTGGCTTTAGGTGTACAGAATCTTCTGTATTTGCAGGGAGCTAATGGTTAAAAATATATATTAGGGCTGGACGACATGGCCAAAACTTTTATCACAATGTATTTCTTGATTTTGGTCGATTAAGATATGATTCCGATATCAATATGAACAATATAAACGCCTCATACAAATTAATGTTCACCTTTTATTTGTACTTAGCCTTAAAAAAAAAATTGAAATCACCATCAAATAAACATAAAACTCTCAACTTTGTCAATATTAATAGTTTTAACTTTAAACAACAACATAGTTTAAGCAGTTTACTGCATGGGTTTCTCTTTTGATACAGCTGTGGGTGTTGTTGCAGGAACACATTGGCTCAAACTGTTATTGTTCTTGATGAGATAATTTGTGTTCTGGATTAAAATTAATGGAATTATAAGTTCTGACCTTTCAGAAGGTCTTCTGGGACAAGATGGACATGGGGGTACATCCACTACAATATAAAAATGTCAGATACACCTTGTTCAGAGCCAGAATGTCTGCTAACATCAAGTAACCTTGTTTTTCTGTGAAACCAGTGTCTATTCATGTGAACAGTGTTGTCCTAATTATATCAGACTGACGTCAGAAAGGCATAAGATTGATCATACACTTGGAGGAGAAAGTTCCCATTACAGGACTGTCCAGCCATGTAAAACTGTTCAGCAATTGTTTCAATGTAACATATTCAATTTCCTGATAGTCTCACTATTATTACACTAATACAAGATTAATCATTAATCATAATTATTCAAAAAGAACAGTGATTCTAAGCAACATTACTGCTTCTTCATCTGGGTATTGTGCATACTTCACTGAATACTTGAACACTGACTGGAACTTAGATCAATAAAAGCTTTAATTTTATGTGGAGAAAAATAGTTTACATGGTTAAAAGTTTAATAGACACATTTAAATGTAATTTTCTGTAGGAAAGTGTAACATACAAAGTAGTGTTTTCCAGCACTAGAAAACATTGCACAAAAAATTGAATGTTAAACATAATTTTTCCATTTTCTGATATTTCTGCAGTATAGTTTCTTCAGTGTTTGGTTCTGTCAGATGACATTCAGCTCAACTACCCTTTTTTCATTTCAGAATCAGATTTACTGTCATTGCATTAAAGCACAACAAAATTACATTTCAGTACAGCTCGTCCGAGAAAACATAAACAAACAGACATGGGGAGACGGAGGTGTCTGAGGCCGTGGCCTTCGGGGGGTGCTGCCCTTTTCATTTAGATAAGAAAAAGAGAAACACAAGGGGAGGGGAAGTATTAAAAACATCATATCTCACACTGTGTCCTAGACGGGACACAGTGTGAGAGTTACAAAAAAAAGATCTCAGCCCATGAAACAGCAACATACTGATGACATCATAATACATTTATGCATGAGGAGGCCGACGAAGGCCGTGAGTTGTCTGTGGACACTGCCAGATAGTTCCATAGTCCTGATAAGATGGCACAGTGTCTATAAGCCGGCTCTGACACAGGTCCACATATGTCCTCAGGAAGGGAGCGGGTAGAGGGAGGGGGAAGGACAGCTTCTTGTTCATGTACTATCCAGGAGAATTTGAGATTGTTGGCCAATTCAAGGTCAAGCGGGGGAGCCAAGTTCAGATAACAACAATTATTTTCGGTCAGACCGACACTGCTTGATTTCTGTCTGCCTTCATAGTTCTACTGGTATGTTTCAATGATGACTCCAAACAGCCAAATTTTGTGATCAACACCGCTGGGCTGAGCTTGTAGCGTCTCCAAGGTTGATTCCTTCCTGCCAGTGAGTTTCAGGAGCCTCAAGTGGCCGGCTCAGCTCATGCAGCATCTGAGTCTGAGTGTTCACCATACGGCACATTCAGACACACAAGCCAGGCAGCCTTACAATGGCCAGAACCACTGCCAATGTTTTCCGCGTTTATTGATATGCCAGGTAACCGCCAACTCCAAAAAGCAGAAATCCTGTTATCATAAATCCAATTATGTTAGTGTCTTCTACATCCTCAACCGACAATACAAACAGACCATCTTTCACTGCCAGGAATCCATTGTGTATCCAGCTGCAAGTGTCCCATCAGGGCAAGAGGGTTCTCCTTCTCCCTGTCTTCTCATTGAGAAAATTTTATCAGTTGTGTTAAGAGACCAGCTGACCAGATCCATAATTTTACAATTCAGAAGCTATGTAAAGAGAGGCTCCGATAGGGTTCACAGGACAAAGAGCAAAGTAGGATTTGACTCCATTGATAGAAAAAAAGTTGTATTTGATAAAACTTAACTTATTTGAACTAATTATAAAGTGTCATATATTACAATACGATCATTAGTTCTTATTGAATGTTGCCATCTTTAAATTTCTGGAATGTGATGAACTGACAGTAGAAACCTAAAATAGTTTAAAACACTCCAATCTCATTAAAAAAAATCATTTTAATAATAATTATTATTTTATTTTTTGTAATATCACTACAATCTAAATTCTGGTTTTCATTTTGACAGCTATTTTTATCCAGAATGAATGTAAGTGGATTTATTTCTGAAAATGTATATTACAGTTTGGATGATTTTTTCTTAATACAGTACTTGTAAACACCAACATGTTCTTAGAATGTGGTTTACCAAGAAAAGAAAAAGAAAAAAGGAAGCTGTTCTGTTCACAGTAATGACAACGATGAAACTAGATACGGGTAGTACTCGAGTTACGAACGAGATCCGTCCCTACGCACCGTTCGTAACCTGATTTTGCCGTAAGTCGGACACCACACGAGCTGACACTTATACATGTACGGTACTGTACAGTTACCAAGCACTTCACCTATCCTAACACAGTACCCTACATAATGATCAAAAAACACATACATGTACAGTAC
>JARVGS010000979.1:12685668-12696403 GCA_031762315.1 Hypsolebias antenori | reverse complement strand
TATATATGTATAGGCCTATATATAGGGTGAGCATGCTGTTTGTGTCCCAGTGCAGTTTATTCATTCATTGTGGTGTGTTTACCTTTTTTTTTTTTTAGATTTTGAAAAAATATATATATTTTAGTACCTCTAGAAAAATTTAATTTTGTTAAAAAAAAAAAAATAAAAAAAAAACTAAATTTCAATAAAGGATTATCTCTGTGTTGTATATTCAAATAAAGAATTGGAGTGGTCTCTCTGGCCAGTGATGCTTTTTTATTTTATTTTAGAAATGTAAAGGAATATTCAAATTAAATGTTAAAAATGGGCATCATTCTGGTTGGTGAGAAATTATTCTTGTGTGCAAATAAAAGCCTAATGGGATAGGGGGTAATCTCAACTTTTTTTTAAACTCTAACAACCTAAAGGCCTTCTTTGTGTTCATTTTTCTCTCGTGAAACTTCACAAGACATTGAAAGTTTATTAATCCTTCACACTTAACTTGAGTTATTTGAATGGCAATTTGACAAATAAAGAACCTTGAATCAACTTGACTTCACCTTGACATCAGTAAAAAGCAGTGATGTTATTACTTCATGGCTTTATCTTTGCTGTTGTCTAACTAAGCAGACAGGACCTGTAATGGTTTAACTGCTTCACATGGTTGTCATTGCTTACAGTTAAAAATAAAAGCTGCAGTTTTATACGTTTCCAGAGTGGCTGTGCCATTCAAATCTTCTCAAATCCTGCACAACATCTTCTTCTGTCCTTTAAGATTATTACAAAGAAATCAAGAAGTTAAGATAAAAATCAATGGAGTACCTTGTCTGTGGGAACACAGCATTAAAACAAGTCATTTACTAACTTCTTAAACTTTTGTCAAGCATCTTGTTAAATGGCCACTGAGTTGTTTTTTTTTTTTTTTTAGCTTACTGATATATATTAAAAAAAAAACATGTTGTAATTTAGACGTTTCAGAGCCAGACGATATTTTGTACTTAAAGTTTTCCAATGCAGAAGCAGCAACTTTTTTTTTCTGAAAAGCAGCAGGATAAACAATTAATTATTAGATAATATATTCTTAGATCTTGCATCAACAACAAATACTCTACATCACATTTACTGATGAGTTATTGCTAACAGTTTTTGCATATTATTAATTGCAAAGGTTTGAGTGAGACCAAAAGCAGCACATCTGCTTGAATTTTCCCAACTCATTTCATTTAAAGTTAATGTTTCCAGACTTAGTCTGTGCTCAGATCAGGTGTACATCCTTCAAACACTGCATTTAAAGATAGATAATGCAGCACTGAATCAAACTATTCCTCAAAATGCAGGATGTCAAGGCATCCTGCATTTTCTGGTCTAAAAGGATTACACATCTTTCATATTCAAAGAATTGTGCTGCTGTGTATAAAATGCATTTGCATCAAGTCATTCTTGTAAAGGAATCCCCGATGCTCAATGGGACTAACCTGTTTAAATAAAGGTTGAATGAATGAATTTGACAACTTAATACACACTTTTATCTGCACAAATCATTGTTTATTTGCTATTTACACTGTTACAACTTCCTAATTTTACCTTTGCATTTTGACAAAATTACACAGCTTTAGCTTGACTAAGCAGTTTTATTCAACAGTCCTTTTCTCACAGGCTGAGTGCAGTAGAGCTACAGAGTATATATTAAAATAGTGATTAATGACTCTTTTTATTAAAACTATAGGAAATGGGCTCAGTGTTGGCTAACAGTAACAGCTGTGTTGACACATCCTCCCCATTTTGATCCGAGCAAATACTTTTTTTTCTTAATAGGACTTTTGTTGTGAGTCTTAAAACTTTTTTGGTGCAATAAGAGCTTTTGAACATTTTGTCCAGCATGATCAATAAATAGTAACCATCTCAGTAATGTAATCTATTGTCAGTGAGTAATAATATAAATAGCTTAAAGTTTGACAGGACTCCGGTGTTCGCCTTCATCTCAGTCAGCTGTTTTACAGCTTGGCTTAGACCAGGGCTCTGCAGACTTTATGATCAAAAGAGCCATTTTTACACCTCCATTCAATAAAACTAAACATGTCCAGAGCCGCAACAACCTGTGGCTATCAACTGGTGGCCCATGGGCCACTTTTTTTTTTTTTTTTTTTGGAGGAGACTTATGGCTGGTAGCAACATTATAAAGCTAAAAATATCCAATGATTTTAACATTTATTGACATTTTTGCAATTTAATATAAATGAAAAGACTTGTAAAGAAGGGGTAAAATAGATGAAAAAATATGCAGACCTGTGATTTTTTTTATGGTGGAAAATATAATTAAGTATAGAAATAAAACAAAATGTTAAAATGTGTATTTGCAAAAGAAATGACAGGAAAACAGCTAAAACTGGTACTTTTTTGTTGTTTTCATAACAACCAATAAAATTCAGTTGTATGCAGTGGTGTAATCTACATTCTTGTAGTGGGTATACTGCGCTTAGGAACCAAAGTACACCAGTTCGTACAATGTAAACACCAATTTATTAAAATTTTTAAGCATATTGAACAGTTCTACATTTCTCTGATGCCTATATTTGAATAAATGAACAACAAAAATTGTACAACAGTTTGCTTTGTATTAAAATCATGTTATAGAATGCATAAAACAGTTTCACAGCAAAACATGTTCGAGTATTAAGTAGTAAGTACAGAAGTACCGGTATTATAGTACAAAAAACAGGTTGAACCAACTCATTGTGTACATAAAATGTTCAAAATGTGTTGACAATGACACATGCCCAGTGATATGTCACATATCTTTGGGAACTTTTAAATGGGTATACTGAAATTCCCTAGCTTTTCTAGTGGGAATATGCTGTATGCCCGTGTAGCACATAGACTACACCACTAGTTGGATGTCAGTTTTGGTCAAAGCTTGAAAGAACCACTGCAGAGGGACCAAAGAGCCACATGTGGCTCCAGAGCCGCAGTTTGCAGACAATCAGGCCGTGCATGTGTGTACACTTTCACACACATACACTCCTGAAGAGCTTCCCGCTTCTTGTGTCATGCACCTCCCAAAAGGCTCAAATCAGTTTCGAGGCCACGGTCGCGTCGAAATTCCTGAACTTCTTGACCAAGAAGGAGCCTCGTATGAATCAAATCTGTAAAACTTGACTATTACCGAATGAGTTTCGTTTCCCTATCAATTGTCCAGCTTATATTTTGTATTTTTCTCTGTCTTGTAGGTGAGCCTCTTCGAGTGTGCGTCCACTCTGGTCCCAGCTGCTGCACGGGTAAGATGGAGGACAGCTACATGGCGGCTGTTCGCAGCGAGACGCAGCAGAAGATGCGATCCTACAGCTTTGAACTCAAGTACCTGATTGCCGGACACACCAAGGCCTACCAAGGTGAGAGATACTGAGATACACAGGACAATACATTCATATTTATAATTTACATAGTAGGTGAACTGTTTTCTTTCTGTGTGAGAAGATTTGTCACCATTTTCCAAGATTATTAATAGATTTTCTTGTGACTCGCTGCTGTTGAACACTTTTTAAGGCCTGATTCATGAAGTGGCATCAATGGCTGTCACTATTTTGACAGTTTAACAGTTCTGTCAAGAGCCCGTGCCCTCGCTGTCATTTTCGCTTTGTGTGTTCATCAGGAAATAGTTAGTTTGTGTCAGGGTGGCGGCGCGAGGCCTGTTTATTTTGAGAGGCGCCTCAGTGGCTAGCCAAACAAACAGCCGATGTTCGATTGAGTCTTTGGGGGTGAAAACTCTCAGGGGGAGCGGCGGAAAACTTTGTTACAACACCCAGCTCTCTCTCTCTCTCCATCCGTCTTTCTCCATCGCTCCGATAATCAGGTTTTGTCGTCGACCAATGAGATAGCGGGGGATGAAGAATGTTTACATTCAGTACGTATCCGCAGCAAAGTGTTGTTGCCGTGAGCAACAGCCGGCCTCTAACGGGCTGCAATGAATAGAAGGAAGAATACGCTGCTTGTCCACTTGTCTCTCAACACTATTCACCAGTGTGTGTGTGTGTGTGTGTGAGACCTCATGTGCTTCCATGCATGGATGTGTGTGCGCTCATGCTGTGTGAAGATTATGAGGCTGGTTGAATTGATGAAATCTAGCAGACAGACATGACAAACATGTACTTCTCTGTTTTCTTTTTGTCCTTTGGTCGCTCTGCCACCCTGCATCCCACCCCTCCTCCCAAACCACATCTGAATACACGGAGGCTCAATTTCAGCTGCTATTTCTGCCCAAAGGAAGACTCAGCCATCCACGAGTTTAATTAATACCAAACACCCAAACACAATGAAGGACTGAACAAGACCACAACCACAACAAGGATGGACAGAAACGCTTAGACTTTGGTGGATCAACTGGATTTTATTCCTTCAGGTTTTAGTTATAAGTCACTTTATCTTAAATGGTAAAAAATTTTGAAAAGTCAAGAAAATAGTTATAGTTTTTTTTTTAATGTAACTTTCTGAACCGATTGTCATTTTTGTGTACGGAAAATAAATTGCTAACATATTGCACTGAAACCAACATAATAATTTAAAACGATAAATAACAAAACTTCATTTATTGAAGTATATTTCCTTCGATATATCCCGTTTATTTGTATGAAAGGTGTTACATTAAAAACAAACCCCAAAACTTTTGAATCTTCGAGTTATTCTAATATATTTTAGGTGACAGTAGAAGTTTCTTTTTAAATTATTATCCATAAAGCGCACATGTGTTTAAGCATATTCTTAGTTCACATCTTGGATCTTTATTACCGTTTTCTTTTACAATTTATTTTTGCTATTGTTGGATGTAATTGGGACACTGTGTACAGTACACAATATTGTTCCACCTCATGTACCACGTGTGATGCGAATGACAATAACGAACACTGAATTGACTTGAAATTTCAGAGCAGTCATTCGGCACCCGGCGTAAAAGCAGAAAATGCAATTTCTCCAGTTAATTTTACATTAACACTTTGCTTTATAACACATGAATGAACCAAAGCGAAATTCTCACACAGCAAAGCCATTCGATTTCTGCGTCTCTTCAATAAATTAAACTAATTTGACTGCACTGCGGCGTTCCTCAACAGCTGAGCGGAGTCTCAAAGGACCCCCCTCTCATGAGAGCAGTGATTATGACCCATTGAAGAAACTGAGACATGCCCAGAGCTCTTGTAGTCAGGCTCTATTTGCTTCATGTGGATTAGTTTTGTGTGTGTGTGTGTGTGAGTATGGCTGCATGCTTGTGAGTGTTCGACCCCGGTGCCCCATTTTTCACATTGCAGCTGTTGTCCAATCACAGAGAATGAAAAGCTAATCATCTGACCCCCATAGAGTTTACGATGTTATTTGATGCAGTGTGTATTTGTGTTGCCAGTGCCAGGACGTGGCTCTGCAAACGTGTAAAAAGTGACACCCTGTCTGTCAGTGTTCCAGTCTGCCGTGGCGTGCCTCATGTTGCAACTTACAGCGTGCTCTTCAACTTTCAGTCAGATGCAACGTTGCTGCATTTAGAAGTTGTTGCAGCCCATACTTTCCCTAATGGCTCACTTGGGAATAACTATGTGTATAAAGACACAGACATGTACAGTGAGTGACTGCCTTTCAGCCTGACATCATCTGTCAGAGACACACGCTGTCTGTCATCATGGACATATAGCCTGTGGAGAAGAAAAGGTTGCGGTCTCTTTTTATTAAAGCCTGTCCGACTTAAACACAGTAAATCGCGAGACAGGACCTCTCATTATCACCTGACTAAAGATAACATGGTAGTGAAAAAGAGCTCACGGATGAATTAAGTTTCGTCTATTTTGGCTCGCATGCAGCAGGATTATCTCAGTCCAAGGTCAGTCAGGACGTGATGCTATATGCGACTCGCTGTTACTTAAAAACAGAATTGTCATGCATCATCTGCACATTACAGGCTGTACAATGGCTGCTTAAACATGTTGGGCAAAACAGCTCACTTTTAGGGCCTGGCTTTGATTACGTCATAACCAGGTTAAATAAAACATTTCTGCAGTGATTTTTCAGTTATTTGTAAAATAAACTAGGGAAATTTCCTGTGAAAATGCAGTGCAAACTCTTATTGCCGAATGATTTTTGCTGAAAGCTGCTGAAAATTTTAATGCGAGTTGAATTTCAACAGCTGACATTTAAATCAGCAAAATAAAAGTGAAAAACAGTAAAAGAAAAAAAGGCAAAAAATGTGTAGACAAAGCTTAATAGAACAAATATGTTGCGGAAATGAGAAGACAAAGTTGAAATAGGCAGAGAGGTTGAATTGATACAACAAAACATGTATGCAAAAAGCTTTAAAAAAGCTGAAATAGCCAAAAGAGGCTTAAAGGATATATTATAAACAGTTTAAATTATTAGAAAGAAGCACAAAAGATAAAAAATAGCAACAACATAAAAGCTTTTAAAAAGGTAAAATTAGCATAAGGCACATAAAAAAGCTGAAATAGCAAAAAGAGACTTAAAGGATATATTAGATGTATTATAAACAGTTAAAACGATTAGAAAGAAGCACAAAAGATTAAAAAAAAAGCAACAAAATAAAAGCTTTAAAAAAGGTAAAATTAGCATAAGGAGCATAAAAAAACTGAAATGGCAAAAAGAGACTTAAAGGTTATATTAGATGTATTATAAACAGTTAGAATTTTTAGAAAGAAGCACAAAAGATAAAAAAAAGGTAAAATTAGCATGAGGAGCATAAAAAAGCTGAAATAGGAAAAAGAGACTTAAAGGATATATTAGATGTATTATAAACAGTTAAAACTATTAGAAAGAAGCACAAAAGATAAAAAATTAGCAACAAAATAAAAGCTTTAAAAAAGATAAAATTAGCATAAGGAGCATAAAAAGCTGACATTAGCAGTAACTGTTTTTAAACAGCACAGTGTTTGAAGGATGTGAAGAAAAAAAACATGGTCTATAAAAGCTAAATATTTCAAAAAGTACAAAACTGCATAAACACCAAAAGTCTTAGCAGGAACGTCCTGAAGGAGTTGAACGTTTTGATATATGAATTGTTGAAATAGCACAAGAACTGGAGAACGAGTTACGGGACGAAAAATGTAGGAGAGAGAAAACTGGATCTTAGTGATTATAAACATTTTCCCCCAATATGAAAATAAGCATCCTGTAAATGTGTGGGCAGTGTGCAAAATGTAAGAAACCACTTAAATTATTACTTAAAAAAAACAAAAATGTGCAATAGTGGTACCTGGAAAATAGGGTTTATTATTAATTTTGTCATTTTTTGTCTTTTTAATGTGGTCTTTTCTCTAAAAGATGAGCATGTTAAACTCATGGAAGTCTTGAAAAAACATGCACTATTTAATGGACCAAACATGACGTTTAGAGTCTGATGTCTAATGCAACAATAATGCTACCCACAGAGGGTTAAACATCACTATAAATAACTGGTTCACACTTTATAAGTTGGTATATTCAGTGCTTACCAAGATGTTTCTGTTGAGGGGCGTTACAAGGATCTCCAGTTTTTTCAAGTGCCATAAAATACATGTTTTTTTTTCATGTTTCTGTACACAATTAAAATAATCTCAACAAAAGCTGACTTTTTCAGCTTTTTATTTATTTATTTATTTATTTATTTAAATTATTATTATTTTCCGTTCTGGTAGTTTTTCTGAAAATGCTTTGTTAAAAGTAAAACTACAAACAAATACAACAGACCTGCATCAAACAATTTTCCAAATTTTAATAATTTAAATATGCAACGAAGAAGCTGGTAAAGATAATAGATAGATGGATGGATGTAAATTTTTTTTTTTTTGCAAAGCCAGTTATTTTCTTCAGTTTACGAGTTGACAAAACAGAATTTTTGAGAATTATTTGTTTTTTATTGGAATTATTGACACAAGAGAAGAATTTTTGTGAAAGAAATAAAACTTTAAGGGGGATAAAACGATCTTACAGGTAAAGCTGGTAAAACAGTTTGGACTGTTCTCTTTGGAGTAACCAAAGGATGTTTTATATAAGGTCACACTCCTTGCTTTGTCTTTTCTTTTGTTCCAGAGACCTTCGAGTCCCTCGTGTCCTTCACGTCTAACCTGACCAACACTCTGTTCGACAGCGTCTACTCCGCTCTGGCACCCGATTGTCGCCCACTTGTGTTTCAGCTGTTCAGCAGCATCAAACGCCACCTTTCAGGAGATAAGTCATCCCTGACCAACGCTGTGCGTCAGTTCTACAACGATCTCTTCCCACTGGTCTATCGCCGTCTGCTCAATCCCGGGATTGGCCACATGTCAGCCTCATCCCATTCTTCCTACTCCACCAATCATGATGACTGTCTGCGGATGACCCAACAGGACGTCAGCCCATTTGGACCCCATCCTCGCCTCCTCATCGGCGCCCTGTCCCGTGCGCTCGGGCCTGGTCGAGCGCTGAGCTGGCTGCTGAGGCTGGCTGGAGAGGTTGTGAATGCAACAGAGAAGGCGACGTTATCTAGAGAGTGCGGTCAAGGGTTGGTCAAGATGCAGTACTGCTCCCACTGCAGAGGACTGACGCTCATCCGACCCTGTACTGGACTGTGTGTCAATGTCATGAGAGGATGCCTGGTGAGTCTCGGAATGTTGGGTGTAATATTGGTGGTGCAAATATTTACTATTATTAAATGTTTTGCAGACAGAACTTAAGCAGAGGTTATTAAGGCACTTGAAATAAATTTAAAATGAAGGAACATTTGCTTATTAAGAAACAAATTCAGCATCTTTCACCCATTGATACCACAATATACAGTATAACTTCAGGAGTTAAAGTTTTTTTTTTTTAATTCATTCTGTGGCATTTGACTTCATTCCATGTCTACCAAAGTAAAGTCAGGTCCTCTGGATGTTTTTTGTTTGTTTGTTTGTTGTTGAAACATTTCATCTTTCATCCAAAGGACTTCATCAGTCCGAGGAGCCGCAACAATCTCAGTATTTTGAACCTTTGGATATTGTTGCATCAAACTAGGTTGGGAATTTGGGCAGGCTGCAGGGGAGAGGGCGGACTACTGAAACAGTCTGAGCACTATCAAACGGGTTGATCCACAAGGAGAAGGTGCTATTTATAAGACCGAGTTTGTTGTGGCTCCTCGGACTGACAACATCTTTTGGATGAAAAACGAAACATTTCAACAAAAAGAACCCATCCAGAGGACCTGATTTAATTTTTTTCCTACCTGGATTATTGAGCATGAATCAGGATACTTCTTTCCATGGTTCTCCTTCCAAACCATGTCACGTTTCTAACCTGTTGCGGGTTAACCTTATCAGTTGTGAGGGCTGGAACTGGCAGCGTTGTCCAAGCATCTTACCAGTCTGCTTCGAAATTCACTTGACAACCCAAAAACACCACCCACGAATAAAAGCACAAAGATAACATTGTCTTTACCACTTAAGAGTTTCTTGGAAAGCAGAGAACATGTGGTGGAAGAAACAAAAACCAACATGTTTATCTTCATTGAGGACTCAGGACAAAATGCTCAAACAGCAAGCCCAAGAAAAGACAGAAGGAGAAATGTACCTTTTTTTTTTTTTTAAATGGCGTCTTGATGACCTTATTATCCAACAGAATCATTGTTTAGTTTATTTCACCTCTTTGTGGTTATATTTATGGCACAATGACATCAGTTTTATTCCTAACAATGAAACAAATTTTTCATATCTTCAAGTATGTTTGATTTAAATTGTTTTCATCTACTTGCCACACTGTATTCCCATTATGCTGTTCATTTTTCTTACCTCCCTAACTGTAGGTGGGTGTTTCTGAGCTGGGCGCCCCTTGGGGAAGTTTGGTGGTGTTACTCCAACGGTTAGCTGCTGCTTTAGCAACCAGCAGCAACCACAACAGCATGGAGTTGGCGCTACTGGCAGTTCGAAACCATGTGAACGATGCCATACTGCACGCACAGCTGCATGGCCCACGGATCACAGCTACAGTAAGACATGTTTAAATGATTGGGAGACAAAAAAAAAAAAAAAAAAAGCATTTGAACATGTATGCCTGATAAAAACAAAACAGAAAACGAAATCAGTTTAGTTAATGTAACCGGTCCCACATCTGCGTTGTGCTGGTTAGGCTTAGAACGTGGTACGGTTTAACTTGGGTCTGGTGGATTTCCCAGTTTATTTTGACAACTGACAAATAAAACAAACAGAAAAATAACCATGTTATGGTGACCCGCTCCAAGTCCTCTCTCCTAGGCAGGGCCGGTCCAAGCCTCTATGGGGCCCTAAGCAAAATTTGGTTTGGGGCCCTCAATTTCTGCTAATAATGTGGATTACTACAATCAACAGTCAGATGATCAGCTCATTCACCCACCTAACAAATTCATTGCAACTCTGACAGCCTTGTTTGGGGGCCCCAAGACTTTTTTTTTTCTTTCTTTCTACATGCATAGAGAATTATTTGTATGATCTCTCTCTCACACACTAACACACACACCTGCCCGCCTGCCTGCCTGCCTATACAGGTAGTCCTCGGGTTACGATGGTCTCGAGTTACGTTTTGTGCTTACGACACATCTTCCTTATTCAAGTTATGCGGTTACGTCAGTTTTACGTCGGTTTTTACGTCAGTTTTACGACGTTAAACGTCGTAACGCAGCGGCGCAGCGGCGGAAGAATACAGTTACGCGATGCAGCGGCGGCGGAATACAGTGCTGTACGGAGGAGGACGGCGTCGCTAGCATCCCAGTAGGCCATTAGCCCTTCATTAGCCCTTCATT
>JARVGS010000979.1:12599029-12614580 GCA_031762315.1 Hypsolebias antenori | reverse complement strand
TGTAAACCTGCAAAGAGCATGACAAAACTCAGATTTTAATAGATTTTCAACAACAACAAAAAAAAAATCACAGAGTTTGACATCTACAGAAGATATATTTTTGGACTCACACCCATTCAAGATGGCTTATACCAACTAACCTTGGAAAACACCAAAAATGGCTATGTTTCAGTTAGCGTTACAGATATTCAAAAATTTGGATTTGGTGTGATAGAAGTTGATACTGATCCCCAGCGTATAGATGGAGTGCAACACAACGGGCAACATTGCTGCTTAAAATTGTGACATTTGTTGGAGTCAACACTGCTTGTCTTTTAACAACAAATCTCAAAGCCACTGCAAGAACTGTACAAAATGCTGAGCAAGTAATTACTCACTCAGTATCTATATACAACTGATTAACTTTTGGCGTCTTTAGCTTTCACAGCATGATCATAGCTTAGTCAATTTTCAGATATTGAGCTCAGATTTTGCATGGCTGTGGCTGAAAGTCGATCACACCCCGTACTCCAAGTGCTACCAGGTTATGCAAGATATATATTGCAGGTTGAATTGCATTTTGAGTTTCAACCAAAATGTCAATAACTCCATCCCTTCTCATCATAAGATGATCTTGGTCAAAAACAATGGTTCCTAAACATAGTCCTTGAGGAACACCATTCTGCATGTTTTAGTTGTTTCCCTGCTTTGACACATCAGAACTGAATGAATGGGTAGTTAAAAGGCTTCTGCAGAACTTAACAAAGTAATTAAATCCCTCAGTAAGGTGTGTCAGAGCAGGGAAACAATTAGAGACATGCAGTGTAGTGTTCCTTGAAGACCAGGGTTGGGAATCACTGGTGTGAAAAGTGGCGGGTGGTATACCTTCCTTTACGTAATGCTAGGCCTTCATTAGGATCGAACTGTTAGTAACTGGAGGGTTTCTTCAGAGCTGTTGAGATGTTTCACTCTGGACCAGCGTGGGAATAAAATAATTTAACAACAAACTAAGCATTCCAACAAGTTTGTATCATCTCCCCATCTGTTGAATGGCCTGGTTTTGGCCATCAGTCATAACTTCAGTGTCTTTTCAGGTTCCAGCGTGTTCACTTGTGTCATCATGTCACTGTTAATTTGTTGTAGTTGAGAGATCTTATCTATAATGACAGAGAACTGGGCCTGAGACTGGCAGGCGGGCTATCAATTTTTCATCATCTCTTTGATTTAGTGTTTGCAGGAAGGCGGGTACAGTATTTATCAGCGTGTAGGTGTCCCTTGTCCCAGATTTCTTGGCTCGTTTGAAACACTGTTAACTGCAGATGCCACCAAGACAGATTGACATATAGGTCAAGTCAAGAGTGGAGATGGTTCAAAATCTACTAAAAAGGAGAGGAAATAAAGCAAAGCAGAAAATATTCCACTGAAACGCACACGTGGGTTTCTCTACGCAGGTCGCGGCAGGCTAATGCTTTGTCTTTCATTATTTTTCTCCCTGACATCTTCACACTTGAGTGCATTGCTGGCATGCACACACACAAAAAAATACAAAACTGTGTGATGTTTCAGCATATAAGACTGTGTGAGTGTGGAGGGTAAGGTGCAAAGGATTTGGAAGAGGAAATGGATTGAAAAGGGAGAGCATTAAAGTATTAAGACATTTTGGTGTGGGCTTAGTTAAGGGCAGATAAAAGAGGACTGGAGGCTCAGATGAAGAGCTGGGGTCTGATGGTGAAACTGCTCCAGTCCTTTTGGTTCATTCACATGTGTGCACCTGAACTGGCTGTGCTCGGCTCAGCAAAATAAAAATCAAAGCTGCACAGAGTCTAAGTTCATACAAAGTCTCTTTTTTATTTATGTGTTACATAAATGCACATACAAACTGGTTTTCTGCAGTAGTTGACAACATTTTGACATCACTGCGGCTGCTGCCTCAGTTAGCACTGAAACCCTGCACCTGTGAGGTGCCAAGGAAAAAGTCAAGATGATACTTGTGCTCGTTCACAGACAATGTCCGCATTGTTATAAAAAAATTAGCCTAAACAAAACCATCTGGTGTGTGAGCACACACCAGTTTCATTTGCTTGAGGCGCTGTTGGTAGATTGAATCTTTTTCCACACGCTCCTCTGCTGAAAGAGGTCTGTTTTAACAAAAAGTAATAACATCTGAGGGCATGCATGCTATTTAATTTCTTTAAACTGTTACAAAACAACGGATTTCTTTTAATGGCTCAGGAAAGATTAGCATCCAAGCTACCTAACATAAATCCTGACAGCATTTATCCTGCCAAAGTAATGAATCACCGGTTGGATTAACACATAGCCCGGCATGACACTAAGTGTACGGCCCACAGAATTAGTGTGACTCTGTGAGATGGATTACTCCTGAAAGTTTGATTTTGTCCTCAACTGATCAGCACAATTGGTGAATTATTGATTACAGTTGGAATTTAGTTCATGGTTACAGAGAAGTGCAAGTTTATGCTCCGAAAACACTCTGTACGACAATATGCTGACAGATGGATGATTACGTTGCTTCATTTTTACGCCCTACAGAAGCGCTAGCTTTTAACTTTGTGGAGTTCTAATAAAGATCAATAAAATAAATGTGTATTAAATGCCAAGAAAGTCCTGGGTAGTCAAGTTCTTACAACAAACAAATGAGGTGATGATACATGTTTTTATCTGTCATGACTTGTCAAACTGTTTTCTGGAAATGAAAAAGACTTAAAGACAATTTATAATGTTATTTTTTCACATACAGAGAACAATATAATGCTTTCATATTATAATGAAAGACAAGCATTCATTGAAGGAATTTATTTCCCCTGCTGCGCTTCATGCCAGAGCTAAGAAATGAGCAAATTGTAGCCGTTTTGAGCAGGCAGTAACTACTAAAACTCATAATTCAATTAAACTCAAAATAATCAACCCCAAAGGGAAATTAAATGTTGTTGTGGCTCATCATCCTGGTTTCATTAAGAGTTGTTATTGATGCTAATGGCTGTGGGCAGGAAGGATCTCCCACAGCAGTCTGTCCCACAGCGGATCTGAAGAAGCTGGCTGCAGATGCTGATCCGTCCACCTGGACCCAACAGGCCTCTCTGTCCCCTTGGGCCGCAGGACCTCCTGAATGTTAGGCAGAACTCCTCCCTGAGCAATGGTCTCTCCTCTGAGCCACATTTCCTGCCATCTCCAGGATCTCAGCAGTCAGTCACTCGAGCACCTCCGCCAGGTAGACGGAGATGCATCCACGGCACCTCCTTTACAACCCACTTTTGGAGCTGTAGTTGAGATATTATTTGAGCTTTAAATGTTAATCAACTACTCCCAGTTGTAAAAAAGAAAAAGCACATTGTTGTCATGGTTACACTCCATAACAAATGTCCAAAAGTAAAAGGTTTTCAGTAAAAAATCCTTCAGCTGCACAGCATCTAATACAGTAATCATCTGAAAAAAGCCATTTACATCCAGAAAAAGAGGATATAAAATTTTTCAAAAGCAATATTCCAGAATGAAAGTAACAGCTCCTCCAACATGCAGCCACCTTGAGCAGTGCAATTCTAAAAATCCCATTGAACACTGCATCTTGACAATGTCAAAGCTTTATTCCTAATGAAAATCAGTATGATAACAAAAAAAATCAAAGTAGGAAGAAATTCAGGTAGAAATGACTTTTCACAAAGCAACTAGTTTGTTCCAGTCCATCATGGAACCACATCATAGCTTGTCTTGATAGCAATAACAGCTAAGAATATGTTATCAACAATTTTCTTCAGGGATTTGCTCTTGGGGTGGCAAATGGTGCAGTTGGTAGAGCTGCCGCCTCTCAACGAGGAGGTCGCCAGATGGAATCCCTGCTGGGGACCTTTCTGGGTGGAGTTTGCACGTCTCTGTGCATGCAAGCTTTTCTCTTGGTACTCCGGTTTCCACAGACCAAAAAAAAAAGGCTGATTGGTGTGAGTGAGAGTGTGACTGGTTGTTCATGTGGCCCCGTGATGGACTGGAGACCTGTCCAGGGTGTAGTTGGAAGTGTAAGTTGGAATGCCAGTGTTCTTGCTGTAGTTGTATGGTTAATGAGATCAACATAAAGCCCTGATCTATTTATTCCATAATTAACTTTCTGATTGAAGACCTGCTCAATAAGACTTCTCATGAACTAATCTGCAGCAGAAACTCTCTGAGTGGATTTTCTGGCTGCGCACGTTGCTTCACAGAACAGAGACTGAAGTTCACTGTGTTTTTAATCCCTTTATAGTTAAATAAATTGTGTTGTTAATTAACATTTAATACCCTGAGTTTGACCCGTGAAGCATGAATGTCACTCCCTTGAAGTTCAGCTCTGCTCTCTTCCCCTACGCGCTACATATTTTAAAGTGGTGAAAACTAATTTAAAGCTTTTGTTGCTTCAAAATCCTACACATTACACTTTGCTTCAGCTAAATTCTCAGACGTGTCGGTCAAAGTTCATGTCATCCACTGACCTTTCCTGGAGAACCATGTGCAGAGGGCTCAGCTCACCTCTTCCAGTCACAGAAAGTTGTCACATCTCTGCAGAAACACATCCTGGTGCCGCCATGAGTCGAATCAGCTCACAAAATGGCAAAAAATATTTAGAGTTTTATCCCACTTTGTTTCATGCTTTTACTTGCAGGAGAATGAGTTTCACGAATTTCTAATCCCGACCTCGTATCAACTTTTAAGTGAGTCCTCTGATGTCTGAGGGCTGCAGGCCAACTGAGCTGTGTGTCAGTGAGGAAGAATTTAGCTAAATCCCTTTAGCTTTGAAACTCCCTGCCAGAGGAGCTGAAGTTTGGAGAAGCAGTCTCTTCAATCACATTTTTTTATTAAAAATAATCTTATTGCTGCACATGTGATTCAACACTAACAGGTTTTCTGCCATTTTTTAAGGATGATAATACAACGCTTAATAGATGAAAAGTTTATAATTATGGTTGCACAGGGTTCAATTAAAAAAAAGCTGTTTAAATCATAGCTTTATTCACATTTTTACAGCACAAATGCTAAAATCACACTGACATGTGCAGCGATGGTTAAGTAGCTAAGACAAATTTTTGATGAATTGTCAGTCCGAGTCAGATGAAATAATGAACTTGACATCACCATGGCAACCAGGGCTCCCCTTTGATAATAAACTGCTTCATCTCTGCTCTATTAAAATAAAATAAATAAAATAAAATAAAACTTTGTTCTGTGTAAACTTACTTTTAGAGCCTTCTGTTGTCCCTGTCACAACATGGTGTTGCTGCAACAAAACCCAAATTTACATTAAAACAAATACAATTTCTCAGTTCAGAGAAAAGTTATATAAACATCTCATAACTTGATCTGTTGTCCTTTTAAGATGTCCGATTTTTATGCCGTAAAATGAATCACTGCCAATCATGTTTAAATGTATGCTGATGATTTGATAAATAAATGACCAATTGATTTGAAGGTCAAACATAATTAATGTCTAATGTCACATTCATTCATTCATATTCATCTCGGTCACATAGAAGAAAATATGTTTAATCTAAAAAAAGACGTGAACCCGTTTTAAATAAACAATTAATATTCTTTGGACTTGAACTATTGAATAATTAATTGGGGATGTACAGCTTACATGTCCCTTACATCCTACAGTTGCAATATTTTATGCAATTATTAAATGCTGTTGTGCATACAATTTTGATTTATGTGATTTGCAATCTATCACATTTTGCTTTTGTTCACATTTTACACACCTTTTCAGAATGGGTTGCAGGAAACACTTCTCTTTTGAGTCTGCAGGTGGCGCAGTTCAGCCCTTGTTCATCTAAGGATCAGACCCCCCCATCCTACACAGACACACACGCACGCACGCGCGCACAAAGAGAGAGTGAGAGAGAGAGACTATAGGCCCACAATTCATTGTCCCAAAGTCCTGGAAGGAGGAGATTCTCCGCTCAGGTCTCTTCTCTGATCTGAACCTGCCTAAAGTAAATTCCCTTCTTCTGTCGCCTCCTTCAGAGCGCCTCCTCCTGATCCATGAGGAGGCAGTGAGGAGAAAAGGAGCGCAGATCTGCAGCAGCAGCTTGAACTGAGCGACACCTGCTCACTTTCTTTCTCCTGGTCCCATCTCTTTTGTCTCCTCCATCTCTGCAGCTCAGGGCCAGCAGCAGCGCCCAGGAGGAGGAGGAGGAGGAGGAAGAGCAGCGGGGGTGTACCTGACACCCTCAGCCGCGTGCGTCAGCTCAGAAAACGCTCCGGGACCCGGAGCTTTGTGCAGCTTGAACCTCTGAAATAAAACTTTAAAATAAAGCTGCAGCTGAACAGAGGAGCAGGGTCTTCTTGTTTAGGAACCCGGAGAGAAAGAAAGGAGCAGCCATCAGAAGAGCAGAAGATGCGTGTCCCGGTGCTGCTGTGGGCTGCGGTGTGTCTGTGCGCGGCACCGGGCCCGGGCTCCGGGGCGGAGAGGAGCTGCGCGGACCTGCGGCAGTTCTACACCGGGAAAGGCTTCACTCTGACCGGGGTGCCGCAGACCGAGATCCCCGGTGAGTTCAACCACACACTTCACTTCATGCAGTCTGGATTTAACACACAAATAAAAACAGACATGTAAATCTGTTAGAAACATTTCCACTACATCAATATTTTATTGTTAAAATTATTAGTTTGATCTGGAGTTTGTGCACTGATGACAAGTTGTGTTACTTTAGCAGCTTTCTTGTTCTAAAGAACAGGTATGCAGCTTTACATTGTGTTTATTTTTCCTTTACACTCATGTCCATATTTTTTTTTTTTTATGGAGAACCCCAATTTAGGTATTTCCCATAGTCTGTAAGCATCCCTGGACATCTCTATTATTAATATTTCTTGGGCGTCTGCAGGAGGCAGAACTGCACCTATAGGTGTTGGTCTTCTTTGTTGCAATTGTTCCCAGAGCTTTGTGAGAACATATTCAGAGATGAAAAATCGAACATTCGTTTTTCTGCTTCTGGCTGTTTTAAAGCAGCACTGAAGTCTCCTCAGGCATTTTTACTTTGTCTGAGGACTGCAGGTGTGCTGTCTGTCTTTGTGACTCAGGAGATGCTGACCTTTCCTTTCATTTGCATGATCTAATATTTTAGGCTTGCCCCGAGAAAACAAAGCCTGCAGGCTCAGAGGTGTCCCAAAATAGGCTGAAGTTGACTTCACCAAAGACAGAAGAATAAGGTTTATAGTTTTGTTTCTAGACTCTTCCTTGTGTCTTTGCTGTCCTACTGACAGTAATGCATGCAATCAAAGCAGTTACATTCAGTTCCTCACCGCATATTAAAATCTGTCCAGGTTCTGATGGCAAATTGTAAAGCCAAGCCTAAAAACGGTGATCCTCGATTATATCCATTGGTGCAATTTGAATACGTTTACTCCGGTTGTTTTGAAGATATGCAGATACGCAATTCTAAAATGAGGGTACGCACTCATTGTAAACAATGCACCATGTGGAAGTCTGAGTCACGTGACTGGCCTACATTAGACTGGTTGTAGTCTGTAATCAGACAACAGTAGCGTCTCGAAGAAGACGTTCAGGCGGAAATGTAAGAGTGAATCTTCTGCTAAATGTGAAAAAATGAGGCAGACAGCTGTCGAGACGAAATATTTGGGATCAACTAGGGAGATGGAGTACCGTAAAGACAGCTCGGTATTCAGATATGAACAGAATTTTCTCAAAAACTATCTACTTCGGGTTTATGTAGTGTTTACTTATTATCAGTCGCTTTGGCTCTTGTCGGTAAACAAACACACGTAACAGATGGCATTTAACATTTTTTTATTATAAGGACACATTAACTACCAGTATAGAAAAGTTGTATTGGTTAAGTTCATTACTGGTTTGTTTGTTTGTTTGTTGTTGAAGGGGAGTGGTGGCACAGCAGCTAGAGAAGGTGGGCCTGTGATTGGAAAGTTGCCGGCTCAACTCCCCGTGCCGACCCCGCCCTCATTTACCCCACCCCGGGCCTTTGAGCAAGGCCCTTAACCTCATTTTGCTCATAGCAGCTCTCTGCTCCACACAGAGGGCTGTGGTAGCTCGTTGAGTTTGTTGTGGCGAGCTGAAGAAGAGAGCAGCAGAAATACAAAAAAAAAAAAGTTTGTGTTTTAGCCAGAATTTTAAAACTGTTTTGGTCTTTAGGAAAATAAAAGTTCCTGCCTCTTTAACATAATTTATTCAGTGTAAATGTATATAAGGCTCTTTCAAAGGAGATAAAGGTGCTTCTTGTGCTCAATCTGAAGGTCAAAGGAAAATCCTCATGTATGGGCATGTGGGCTATTAATATTGCATCTGTGTGTACGTGTGGCTGTGGGAAATACACAAACAGCAACAAATACAACACACAGCAACGTGGCTCGGATGGTTGAGGGGAAAAAAAAGGAACAACTGGGAAACTGAGGCAGACAGAGAGGCATGTTAGAGACAGAGCATGTGAGTCAATCGAGGTCTCGTGGAAGTGACTCGGCTTGTTTTTCTCTCCTGATTCCATTAAAAACTCATCTTTTATTGACAGATGAGAAACACAAGGCTTCTGTCACCGGGACCTTGATGCGCTGTATTTATCAGTACAAAAGTTGCCAGAACTCATTAAAACTTCCACTTGGAAAGGAACAAAAAATAAAAAGGAGACTGTTTCAGTCTTACTCGTAAAAAAAGATTTTATACTGAATATAAAAACAACCAGGCGTGAAGTGTCTGCATTCTCTCTGAACTTACAGAGGCTTTTAAAACTGAAGGAGCAGATTTATCTCATTAAACAGTGCTGTAACAACACGCCAAGTTAAGTTGTTGCTTTTATTTATTTTAATTTTTTTCTCAGTCAATGTGCTCCGTGGACGGTGAAGGACTAATACTTTATTTATCTTTATTGTAAGTCCTAATAAAATCATTTTCCATGGCTCTAATACAGCAGAAAAACAATGTGATCACTGCACTACATCCTGTTGGAAATCTGCTGAGTTTAGGTAGGATTTTAGATGAAAATGTTTTCACACCAGACTATTTTGATTATTGCAAAACACTAATTTAGAAAAATATCAAACATAAAAGTGTGATTAAGGAATTTGCAGTAATTTTTTTCTGCCTAAAGAGGATTTCAATTCAAATAAATTCAATTCAGTTAATTTATATAGAGCCAAGTCACAACAGACATTATCTCAGGGTGCTGAACAAATACATTCACATGCATAAAAAAAAATCAATTATTAACATTATTTTTCTAAGGAAGCCAGTAGCAGGTTTTTTTTTTTTTTGGTGCTGAAACGTTTCACCTTCCATCCAGAAGGCTTTATCAGTCAAGGAAGCACGCACCACAAAACTGATTCTTCCCCCAACAGCTTACTCCAAATTGGAACAAACCAGCTATGCTGGTGATAAGATGGTCAATTTGGCATGCCTCCTCCTCCGGTGCCAGCCCTTTCCCTCGTCAACAGTCAGGGCAAACTAGTTCAAAACCAACAAAGTCCATGCTCAATAATCCAGGTTTACAATCCAACAAATTTCAGTATTTTATTTTATTTTTTTTTGCTGAAACATTTCACCTTCACTGTCGACGAGCGCAACTGGTTTGTTCCACCTTGGAGTAAGCTGTTGGGGGAAGAATCAGATTTGTGTTGTGTGTTTCCTTGACTGATGAAGCCTTCTGGCTGGAAGGTGAAACGTTTCAGAAATGTTTTATCTTTTTTTTTTTAAATAACTGTCCAAATGACCACTATCTACTCTCATGGTTCTCCCCCTTTTCCTATCTAAGATTAGTATCCTGAAAAGGATAAGAAGGCTGCGCTTATTGTAGCTGCAGCTTCGTACACTCCATCCATCTTTCGGACGACTGTACGTACATGTTCTCGCGGTACCGCGGTGCATTGACAATAAAACTTATTCTGATTCTGAATCTGATTCTGACCTGACTGAAAATTGTTGGATTGTATTCCTGGATTATTGAGCATGGACTTTAAGCCAGCAGATTGTGTTGAGCCTTCATTTCATCACAGTCTCCCATCCTGAGCAAGCACAAAGGCAACAGTGGAAAGGAAAAACTCCCTCATAACAAGAAGAAACCTCCAGCAGAACCAGGCTCAGGACAAGCGTCCATCTGCTTCGATCGGCTGGGTTTGAGAGAACAGGAAGGGGAAATGGACACAGAATGGCAGGTCTAGAATGGAGGTGAAAAGGCCCCTTTCTATAGGAAAGACCTAAAAAAAAACATGTTACGATAGAAATAATTACATATTCAAACTATTTATTTGTACTCATTTCTTACTATTCATTTAACAAAATAAGGTCAATTTGTCATCTAGTAGTCTGAGCCTAGCAGCATAGGATAAGAGATGGGTCAGGAACCCAAGCCAACCCTAACTATTTATCAAAATTTATCAAAAAGGAAAGACTTCAGCTTCATCTAAGATTTCAGCCCATCATAGAATTTATAAAATTATATTAAATCTAAAGCAACATAAAATCTCTGATTAGTGGTAAACTAGTGTTCAACCTAAGCGTCATTTCTTGATGCTAACTGTTGTTACATGTAGCTAAATAGATCTTTACGATAAATAATGCCCTGCTTCACCTTTCAGCAGGGAGCCATGTCCCTGTCACCAAAATATCTCATGCACCCCTGGACACATTTTAATAAAACTTGCAGAAAGTAATCTTTAAACGTATCAACAACTCATGTTACTGATTGTTAGTCGAAGTTTGGTGTGGTAATAGAGGCAAGTTATCTGCAATACCCTGAAACGTTACGTATTGTGCAACCTCTTTGACATTAACTGGTGAAATCAACACTGTAAGTTAAACTGTTTCAGGAAACTCCCAGAACATAATCATTGAATACAAGTCATAAATGTTTGGAGTCTATACACAATTCAAGATGGCTGCCACAACAAACGGACCTTAGGCAAAGTAAAATGGCTGTAACTCAGTCTGTATTACTGATATTCAGATTAACTTTGTTGTGGCAGTGGGTGTGAGTCAATCATAACAAGATAAAACATGAGATTTCACATGACGGTGGTTTCAAGGTTAGACCAAAACAGCTAAAACTCATCTTTTTTTCCAACATACAGCAAGATTATCTCAGTTTTTAAACTCTTGACCATGAAATGCAATGAGAGATGAGAAACCTTTGATTACAAATGTATTCATGATCTGTAGGAAGAGTAAACGCATGTCCAGCATGCAGCATGGAGGAACAAACACTTAAGAGTTGGATGTTAGTCACAATTTTTTTTCACAACAGATGTGAAGTTCAACTCCTGTCAGTACCTTTGTACATACTTGAGTTTTGTTACAGATTAAAGCATGTCTGCAGTCGATTGTTATAAAACATCCCGACACATTTCGTGCTCCACACAAAATAGCTTTTCAAACTGTAAACTCTTGACTTTAGATTTACATCAGTCATCAGATCACATAATGACCGGTCCAGCACTGATGTTTCATGTTTAAAAACCTGTGGAGCAAACTGACAGTTTGTTTTTATTGCAGCTGAATCCCTGTGGTTAGTATTGCTCTCACCTTGTTGACCAGATTGTGAATTTCTGTCGTTATATTTGTCCTTGGAGACGCCATTACAGCAGCAGTTATGTGCCACAAGATATGTCTGTCTGTGGATTGATATTAGGCGCTACAGTCACGAAGCTTTATATGCAAATTGAAAAATCTTAATATGGTTTTCCCTACTTGCTAGCACTGATTGAAGCTTACTAAATGTTGGTGAGCAAAAGGAGCCTCATTTGCCACATCTTTCCAATTTACCGTATTTTTCGGACTATAAGGCGCATTAAGCAAAACAAAACAGATAAGTCAAACTTTATTCAACTCATTTACAGTAACCACATAAAATTGTTCGAGGTCAGTAAGCACAACCAAAATTAATACATAAGGTGCACCTGATTATAAGACTCACTGTCAATTTTTGAGAAAATTAAAAGATTTTAAGTGCGCCTTAAAGTCCGAAAAAACAGTACTGTATTTATTTATTCTTAGCCAATTTTCTTAAAATAGATATCATCTGCATAATCATAAAAACAAACTTTCAATTAGTGATCTGTAAACTACAAAATCATCTCTAATTTTTGGCATTTTCTCCAGACTTCCACAAATATAATTTCTGATTTTAAATTATCACAAACATTGTTAATAGACTTTCATATTGTATACAGAAAGGTTTCTTTTTGACTGGAACACAATCAAAGATCAAAACAGAAATCTGTGTGAGCCAAGGCCTCAAATGGGTAGTTTTAGTGGAAAGTCCAACAAATTTTCACAGAGAAAGTCATCAGTTAAAAAAAAAAAAAAAACTGTTTCAGATGTAAACAGGGAATAAAGAGGACATTCTGGTATAAAATGCATCTTATTGTTGAACCTAAACAGAGTATAAGACCTTTAAAAGTGAGTACATCAATAAAAATAAAATATATGAAAAGTCAACACCAAATTCCTAAAAGAAGCCTGCTCTTTAAGTCTCGTCTCATATCTTTTGTGCTATAGGTGAACGTGTGAATAGAAGCTGTCCATCCTGCTGCTAGCCCGTCTGACTTTGTGCCTGCGAGCGCTTTAACTCCTACATTGTACCCTGTCCCTGGTCAATAGTTAAAGACCAGCTCTTCCTATAGAGTGCATGCATGTGTGTTTAAAAGTCAGTGAAAGCCAACACCTTCTGCTGGGAAGACATTTAGCTTCATTCACACATGCTTTTTTTGTCTGAGTGGGACGAGCACACACCCATGTGATCGAGTGACATCTAGAAACAGAAATACTACCTGCTCACTTTTCAGTTTTTTTTTTGTGTTTGCAGAGTTTTACACCAGTGTGTGTTTGTGTGTATGATATGTTGCCCACATATTGATTAGCACTCTTATTATTTTATGACTGAGAGGCAGTTTCCTATGATTTATTATAAACATGGTACATGTTTTTTAGACTATCATTTAGCAAGCATGCATATATGGCTCAAAACAAGTAACATTATAATAAAGAACCTTGAATGCACAAATCTGTCTTTGATAATTTGCACCAATGGTTGATGGAAAACTGTTTTGAGTACATTTGTCCTCAATTGGTCCAAACTGAATACAAGTACATTTTAATTTCTTGAAGCAGCAACACAAAGATGTATGATAAAGGTTTTGTCTCTGTGTGCGACCGTAAAATATACAAAAATGGCTATAGCTCAGTCACTTCACAGACACTGGTGAAAATTTGATGTGGTAGTACCTGAAAGTCATTTTAAACACATATCCCAAATTAAATTAAATCAAATTGTTTGTCTTATTTGTCTGTATGTGTCCCTGTGTGGGTGTTGCGACCTGTTCAGGGTGTCCCCCGCCCCTCGCACAGCGATTGCTGGACATGGGCACCGGTGACCCCCATGACCCAAAATGGAAGAAGCGGGTAAAAGATAATGGATGGATGGATATGAACTAAGAAAAATGTTAACTGAAAACACACTAAGCACTAGTAGCACAAGAACAATAAAAACAATACGCCAAACAGCAGCACGAACATGAGCCTGCGTGAGCAGATGCGTACGAATGAACACAGCAACATGAAACAGATCAGCAGCAACATGATGCAATTTTTCACAGTGTTTAGAGATTCATAAGTGTAACAGCCTCAGGGTAGAAGCTGTTCCTCAGTCTAGTGGTTCTACACTGAATGCTCTTCAAACTCCTTCCTGAGGGGAGTGGGACAAAAAGTGTGTGTGCTGGGTGAGTGGGGTCCTTCATGATGCAGGTGGTCCACTCACTGCATCTGGAGGTGTAGATGTCTGTGATCATGATGATGTCCCATGCGTTATTTTCAAGATTTGACTAAAAGGACAACAACTCGGTCATTTCTCAACATAGGACGATCTTGGGTTTAAACATGCTACAAGGCTTTTAATCTGAAATTGGTTTCTCTTTTTCTTTGGTTTGTTAAAACTGTGAGTTAGTTGCCCAATGAAAACAATTTCTACTTCTAGTTTGCCATTGAACAACCTATATTACACTCCTTTACAGATCCTAATGTTGTTTGGACGCAATAAAATGCACTAAAATAATCTTCTGTTTACATCAACATTACTTAAAATGTTTAACAAAGAATCATATTTTTAATTCAGTGCCAGACCAACGGATGCATCTTCTCACTGTCACTGCAGTGCATGTGAGCTTTTATGTCGGCATGTAAAATAAGGAAACTGATTCTGTCCATCATCTGTCACATATCACATGCTCACTCAGGCGCCAGCAGCACACGCCTTCAAGCGGAACCTGTGCACACTTGCGTACGCTCCCGCTAACACCAACAGGCTCTCCCTGCTCCCCCGTAACGTCTCTTCTCCTCCCTCCTCATTCCTCCTGGTGTCTGTTTGATTCATCCTGCCATCTCTTTATTGTTCTGTTTGAGGCAGTCTCAGAGCTGGGGCTGTAAGTTTGTGCCTGAGTGAGAGGATGGTAGTTGGCTGCTAAAAGCAGAACAGTGAATCTTTCATGATGTCTGATGTGGCAACACAAAAGATAACGGCAGGCACAAATAGAGGTGAGGGAGAGGCATGGAGAGAGTGAAAGGAGACAGGGGATAAGAGAATGAGAGGAGGGGGTAGCTACTTTTCTTTTGTCACTCCTTCATCCTTACCTTCGGGACGAGATGTTAGCTGATTTGACGCAGATATTGTCTGCTGTTCTCCGCGTTTAATCCTCTTTTTGGTGACTTTTATTGAAATACGCAACTTCATTGAATTGTACAAGACAAAAGATAACTTTTCAGGATGGCAGAAAACGTTGTCATTGCCCATCGTCATCTTATGTAGAGAAATGTCAGCATTGTAGCTGTTTTAGTCAAACCTTAAAAGAAATGCACAGTCGCCCATAATATTACAAGAGCACATGCTCAGTGTGTGCATTTGAGATGATTTTCAACTATTAGCACATCAAATTTTAACTCCAAAATCTCAAAAACGCACTGAGATATAGACATGCATTCACAAGACTTAAAGCTTAACATTGAAAAAAAAAAATAGGATGCTAATTAATGTTTTGATTTAAATCTTCTAAATGTATTAAAACTACTGTCACATACTTTCAAAACAGTAGAGCAAGTGTCATTTGAGTCACAATCCACTGTAGCTTCTTAGCTTGTTTAGATGCTGCCGCTCTGCTGAGGCCTTTAAAACCTAATCCAATGTGTATCAATAAGGATAAACCTTCCTTCTTTGTTCAAATGCCTGATTGTAAAGGCCTCAATTCAAGGACATGCTCTGTTAACACATTGGTTCTAAAATGTTTTATAACACCTCAGAAATCATTAAGTTCTCCAAGTTCCCATTTATAGCGGTCATTAGAAATAGAAAACAGTAGTAGAAGCTAACTAGCTTAGATCTAGATTTGTGTCAAACATGCAAACTGGCTAATTTGCTAAGCCTAACCTTCCACCTTGGGTTGAAAGATTGTCAAGGTTTTCAAGTGAAAATCCTGAATCAAACCAAGAAAAAAAAATTCTTAAAAGTATTAATATTTTACAATTTTTTTTATGGAATGCCTCTGTGTGGTGTCTCTGGACATGCTCACCTCCCTTGTAC
>JARVGS010000979.1:12530227-12546793 GCA_031762315.1 Hypsolebias antenori | reverse complement strand
CACAGTAGGTAATGAAAGCAAAGGTTCACATACTTTTGCCACCCACAAATATGTAACACTGAATCATTTTCCTCAATAAATGAATGACCAAGTAATGTATACATATTTTTTGTCTTATTTGTTTAAATGGGTTCTTTTTTATCTACTTTTAGGACTTGTGTAAAAATCTGATGATGCTTTAGGTCATTTTTATGCAGAAATATAGACAATTCGAAAGAGTTCGCAAACATTCTAGCACCACTGTACCTATGAGGGCCATCTTGAACTGGATTGACATCAGAAGTTAATCAGTTCTAGATGTACATTTAAAAGTTACTTCCTGAGAGCGCCATTAAAATCTGTTAGTTTATTAGATATTTTGCTAACAGACAAACAGAAACTAATGCTAAAGATTAAAGCAAAGCATTGAGCAATGTGTTGCGTTGGGTGTATAAAATTAAGAGGATGCTGGCTACAACCACACAAACAGTTTACTCAATCTTTGTTAAACAGACTGAGTTGGAGTCATTTTCGTGTTTTTAAGATTTTCCAGTTGGTGCAGTTGAAGTGAGTGTACTCCAAGCCTTAATCACACACACGCAAATAGTGACAAAAACATTTTCATTACTAAAAGCTTGAGACAAAAGTAAATTAATAGAACTGAAAAAGTAAAGAAATGTTCAAGCAATAAAAAGGATTGGGGGAAAATGTATTGAAGATTTAGCAGGACCAGCAAAGACTTATGGAAACGTGTCGTAAAGCTGATCAAACCTTTTTTTGATGCACTTAAACTTTTGAGAGTTGGAAAACATTTTTTTTTTTAAATTACATATTCCTCCCATCAGTGAGTGCCATTCAGCTGTTTAGTTAATTCCAATAATCCTTCAGATTTAGACATTAGTTGAGCTAAAGCCCAGTGAAAAATGACACCGGATGCTCCAGCCTTTACTTTCCGTGTACGTCACGGATCGTCACTACAAACAGAGCAGATTAAAGCAGTTTAAACCAGCTGCAGGTTCAGTCATAGGGCGTTTAGACGACACGTGACTTTCAAACATCTCTGGCATGTCCTGACAGTGATTTCTGCAACACTGCTGCAATTATAGACAATTCTGAGAAACTTTAAAGCTGCCGGTCTGTCAATCCTACTCCAAACTGGAAGTGTCAGTGAGTTATCGATGGCAATCTGAGAGTTTATGTTAAGAGTTTATGCTTAAGCATCTTAACAAACATTACTTAGGTTTATTTCTGATTAAAACAAATGTTTTTTTTTTCCTTATCATTTTATTGGAGTCAATTGAATGCCTTTGCCACGTTTCGCTGCTCTTCACTCCCCTTCCGCTTATCTCACGCTTCAACCTTCCGCTCCATCCATCTGTGACTCATCGGTGGTAAACGTACAGCTAACCATTGAGGATTTTCTATGTTTTTTCTAAGAATTATGTGTCAGCCTCCTCATGAAGAAGTTAGTTTCTTCTATGTGTGTACTTTAGACAAAACAGCAATAGATAAAACAGTCACAACATCTAAGAAATGTTACATATTCTCTTACGCAATCATGCTTGTTTTGACATTCACAGCAAAAAACAAAAAAAAAACAAAAAAACCCCCCCCCCCCCCCCCCCCCCAGAAGAAAATTACATATACGAACAATTGTCATTACTATTAATTTTATTATTTTGAGGCCGCTAATGCTTGATTTATCTTTTTTCCTCCCTATTAAAAGCTGTTAATAAACTTACCCCATATTTCTGTCAACAAATCATTAAAGTGAACTCATTAATTATGAAACTAAACTAAGCAGAGAAAACCATAGATCTCCCTCACTTTATAAAAGGGTTAGATGATCAATGGAAAAAAAATTTCAAGTTCAAGTCAGTTTTATTATCATTCTCATCACGTGATACATGAGGTGGAACAAAATTATGTACACAGGGTCCCATTTACTCCCAACAACAGCAAAAATATAAAGTGTAAAAAGAAACAGAAAAAAAAAGGATCTAAGATATACACTAAAATATACACCAAACAAATGCCAAGCGGCACACCAAAAGATCTAAGACGTTAAACAGTAATAATGCAAAACAATACGGCGTAACAAGAACAAATCCAGCAGACATTTGAGCTCTCATGTGCACTTTCAGAATAAATATATCACACTTCAGGTCAGCAGTGTTAGATCATAAACCCAAATATTGTTTCAAATCTGTGACTTCATCCATGCATCATCTTCCACTTTTTCCGAAGTCGGGTCATGGGGGCAGCTGCTTGAGCAGGGAGGTCCAGACATCTCTTTCCACAGCCACCTCTTCCAGATCTTCTGGGAGGATTCCAAGGTGTTCCCAGGTCAACTGAGACACATAGTCTCTCCAGCATGTCCTGAGTCTTCCCCGGGGTCTCCTCCCAGTTGGACATGCCTGAAGCACCTCCCTAGGGAGGCGCCCAGGGGCATCCTTACTAGATGCCCGAACTACCTCAACTGGCTCCTCTCGACGTGGAGGAGGAGTAGCGGCTCTACTCTAGTCTCTCCCAGATAACTGAACTTCTCACCCTGTCTCTAAGGGAGAGTCCAGCTACCCTGTGGAGGAAACTCATTTCAACCGCCTGTATCCACAATCTCATTCTTTCTGTCACTACCCAGAGCTCATGACCATAGGTGAGGTTAGGAACATAGACCGACTGGTAAACAGAGAGCTTTGCCTTACAGCTCAGCTCTCTCTTCTCCACAATGGACCGGTACAGATTCCTCAATACTGCAGACGCTGCACCAATCCATCTGTCAGTCTCACACTCCATTCTTCCCTAACTCATGAACAAAACCCTGAGATACTTGAACTCCTCCACTTGAGGCAGAACCTCACCCTCGACCCGAAGAGAGCAATCCACATGGTTGAGGACCATCACCTCAGATTTGGAGGTGCTGATTTTCATCCCAGCTGCTTCACACTCGGTTGCGAACCACTCCAGTGAGAGCTGAAGTTCATGGCATGATGACACCAACAGGACCACATCATCTGCAAAAAGCAGAGATGGAATCCTGAGACCATCGAACCGGAAACCCTCCGCCAGCTGGCTGCACCGAGAAATTCTGTCCATAAAAGTTATGAACAGAATCAGTGACAACAGGTAGTAGCCTTGGCAGAGTCCATCTCCCACCCTGAAGGGGTCCGACTTACTGCCGGCAATGTGAACCAAACTCTCGTACCACTTGTATAGGAACTGAACAGCCCGCAACAACGGACCTCCAATCCCATATTCACAGAACACCCCCCACAGTGTACCCCGAGGAACACAGTCGACTGCCTTCTCCAAGTTCACAAAACATGTAGACTGGATGGGCAAACTCCTGCGACCCTTTGAGGACCCTAGTGAGGGTAAAGAGCTGATCCAGTGTCCCACAGCCAGGACGGAACCCACATTGTTCCTCCTGCATCTGAGGTTCGACCAATGGTCGGACTCGCTCCTGCAGTGACCCTGAATAGACCTGAGGCTGAGAAGAATGATGCCCCTATACTTGGAGCACACCCTCCGATCCCCCTTTTTGAAGAGGGGAACCATCACCCCAGTCTTCCCATCCAGTGGCACTGTCCCCAATGTCCACGCAACATTGTAAACATGTGTCAACCAAAACAGCCCCACAAAATCCAGAGCCTTAAGGAAATCAGGGTGAATCTCATCCACTTCCAGAGCCCTGCCGTCTCGGTGCTTTTTAACTACCTCTGCGATTTCAGCCACAGTTATGGACGGATTAACCCCAAAGTCCCCCAACTCAGCTTCCTCCATGGAAGACGTGCTGGTAGGATTGAAAAGGTCCTAGAAGTATTCCTTCCACAAACAGTAAATAAGGATTTAAGATATACATCAAACAAATGCCGAACGGCACACCAAAAGATCTAAGATATACAGTACGATCGGCACACCAAAAGATCTAAGATATACGCTAAACACTAATAATGCAGAACAATGCGGCGTAACAAGAACAAATCCAGCAGACATTTGAGTTCTCATGTGCACTTTTAGAAAAAATTTGCACATTTTCAGGTCAGCATTGTTTGATCATAAACCCAAATATTGTTTCAAATCTGTGACTTCCTAAATAAAATGTTGTTTAACTTTTTTTTTTTACAAATCATAACGACATCATCTTCTAATTTGAATTTTGATGGTCTTTTAAAAAAAAAGTCAGTTTCTTAGTGTAGCATCAGTAAACTCATAAAGTAGGAAGTGAGTCAGAGATAATGCTGTTTTGAAGGAATATAAGCTTATAAAAAAACAGTTTGCAGCATCTCCTACTTTTTGTTTTATAGTTTCACCCACTGTGTGGTTGATGTGGGATTCTGACTTCCACAAGACAGTGTTTAGTGTTGACCTAGTGTTTTTTTTCATAATGTTAGTCATTATGCAAACTATTGTTACTCTTCAAAATGAAAATTAAATCCCTTTCAAAAATATGATTTAACTGCTTAGCAATTAGAGTTTTAATTTGCTGTCTTAAATGTTTTGGCTTTTTTAAAATAAATATCTTGTTGTCAGGAGTTCACTCCAGCAAATAGACTCCGTGATTTTTTGAGCATTGAATGTTTTTTTCTTCTACATATATTGGTCAATACCACTCAAAAGTTTAGACAAATGTTAAATTTGTTAATACATTAACACCAATATGCTGTACAGATGCATCTAAAAAAATTAGAATATCATAAAAAACTTTTTTTTTTTGGTCAGTTTCCTCAGAAAATGAAACCCATTGACATGATCTTGTTGTTAATGTTGAACCCACGTGTAGGCAGAGAGTAGGAGACTTGGGAGTAAATAATACTGTAATGATTTATTTTTTAAAAACAATTCACTTTCTGAAATGATTGATGAAAAAATATTGAAAATTTTCACAACATTCAAATGTTTTTGAGATGCACCTATATATTCACTTTAATATTTCCATTCTGAGGCATTAGTATTATTTTTTTTAATTACAGTTATGCACTTTTGTATTAATGAATAGTTTTATTGTTAAAAAAAAGTTTTTAATGTTTTCTCTTAAGCAAAAGATCACATTTTATTTCACTTATTGTTTAATTTGCTGTAAGCAAAGGTCTTTTTTTTGTATAAACTGTTAACATGATTGCCCTAATATGTTGACAAGAGTCAGAGATCTAAACTTTAACAGTTTATATAGCTTTAAACATTAAACGTTCAGCTTACACAGACTCACTAATAAATAAAGGAAACTTTGGAGAGAGAAGGTGCATGTAACAACTATCCTTAAATTTAACATCACAAATAGGATTTTAGCATTTTGCAGGCCTCTGATTTTGAAACTTGTTTCAGAGCAAACTCAAAACTTGAAACAAAACCAACACATTTTGTGTGATTTTCAGGGAACCTGTTGAGGGCTCAGACAGCCAAAGAGGATGTCTTTTTTAAGTAACAAATTAACCACCGAGTTGTGACAATGTTGAGAAAACAAATGTTGAGTTATGTAAGAAGTCTGTCTGTTAGTGATCTTAGTTTCAAGAACCAGAAAGAAACTTTCACAAGTTAAAAAGGACCAACAGCTCCAACACAAAACGTGCAGGTTGAACTTTGAGGATGCATTTATCTGTGCATTAAGACTCTTATTTGTCTTTATTAGCAAAGAAGTTGGGATGTACAGTCCCACCAGTTTAAAAAGTATGTTCAAACCACTACTGACAGTAAAACTGAGCAACTACAGGCACAAACACAACATGGCTTTTCTGAGGACAAGAGGATATCTGAGTCAGATTACACAGAGGAAGAACTGCTAGTAAGAGAGACAGGAAAAATTCTCCTGACTAAGTGAGTTAACCAGAAGTGGGATTTTCTTTCATCAGCCACAATCCACTCCACTGACACAACAAAAGGAATAATGTTTGGTTGGGACAACTTTAGAAAATGTCTCACGCAATGGTGACACAGAGTAAAAATACATATTTTCTCACAATACTTTAATCCGTTATTTGAGCTGGTGTAGATCTATCAGTTTAACAGGCCCTGCTCTCATGCTTTAAGCTGAGAATGTGCTGATTGCTGTCTACTGCAGGTAATACGACGACTACACAGAAACACTCCACATAACTTTGCTAAAAAAGAATTATCCTTTGATATTTGAATAAAAAACAAAGATTGCTTTTAAATGTTTTAAAGAGACGCCTCTCCATCATGAAACATGGAGTGAATTTCATCAGACAAGTTCAGCATCATTATCTCATTGCCATTTCATCAAAGTTCCTGCTCAACAATCCAGGTAAAAAAAAAAATCCACCAAGTTAAGTCAGGTCCTCTGGGCGGTTTCTTTTTGTAGAAATGTTTCATATTGCACCCAAAAGACTTCATCAGTCCAAGGAGGAGCCTCAATAAACTCAGTCTTAAAATCACCGTCACATAGTGGGCCAACCAGTATACAGTAATATAATTTATATAAATTTATAGGTTAATACAGTACAGGTATATGCACATAGATTATTAAAGATGTTTATAGTTTTCTTTTAAAAATGGAATTTTATTAAATTACTTGTCAGATTCTGCTTAACTTCTATTTCTATTTGTTTGTTGATACAGTTCAACAAAGTTATTTAGGGAAAAATGAGTTTTGATTATTTTATCCTGTAAAAATAATCATGTAGAAGGAGATCAAATAAGTGCATTTCCCTTAAACAATAAAAAAATATTCACAAGACACACAAAAAAGCCCAAACTGCATCATTAAAAGTGGAGTGAAAATTGAAATTTCCAGAGTAAAAGTCCAATAAATTATGTTATATTCACCTGAGCTCTCTCTATTATCAGGATTATTTGCTGGTTGATAAAAGGAATGTTAAAGTTGCAACGTGAGAAACTCAGTTTCTGCTAATCTGCGTTTCTCTCATGCTTATCTCACACAACCGCTTTGATAAGCTTCACTCTTTATCACAAAAATAAGTCATGCTTCAAGAAAACAAAAACAGGAATGAAAAATACTTCTTATAAGGACAGTTGCCTTGTAGTTTCAGATTGCAAATAAATGAGGCGGCACGGTGGTGCAGTTACCATACATACCATTTTATTTATAGAGCACTTTAAACAGCGACAGGGCCAACCAAAGTGCTGCACAAACAGAAACAAACAGGCACACAGCAACATATAACATAACGTAAAATCAAAAGATAGAAACAAAATAATAGCAGCTATGACTAACACAGTGTGATGCATACAGGTTCAGCACAGCTCATGCACTGTTTAAAGCCAGGGAATAATAATGGGTTTTTAAGCGGGAGTTGGTAGAGCTGCTGCCCCTCAGCAAGAAGGTTGCCCCAGTTCAAATCCTGGCAGGGGGGCCCTTCTGGGTGGAGTTTGCATGTTCTCTTTGTGCATGTGTGGGTTATCTCAGGGCACTCTGGTTTCCTCCCACAGACCAAAAACATGCATGTTAGGCTTTTTCATTCATTCAACATTTATTTATACAGGTTTTCCTCATTGAGCTAAAGGGACTCTTTTATAAGAAGGACCTGTTACCTGACTGGTAACTCTAAATTGTCCTTAGATGTGAGTGAGAGAGTGAATGGTTGTTTGTTTGTTTGCCTCTATCCGTCGCTATCTCTATCTGTGATGGACTGGAGACCTGTCCAGTGTGTCCCCTGCCTCTCGTAAAGTGATGGCTGGACACGGGCACCAGTGACCCCTGCGACCCGAAAAGGAAGAAGCAGGTAAAAGAAAATGGATGGATGGATGGATTACTATATCACATCCCACCAGTAGGATCACAGATATAACCTTGCTACAAATATAAATGAGCAACCATTTAAATCTAAATGTGAAGGAAAAACAAAACCCTGAATGTTGGCACATCTAACCCACAAACACGGCATCGTTCATCAGCTGCTATGTACGTGCCGATTCTGAACACCAATTAGGTGCTGATTTGCTGAATGCTCTTCCCTCAATGTTCTGTGGTTGTCCTGCCAAATCCTCCCTGTCCTCACCGTGGAGTGAGATTCACTGAGAATCCCTACAAAGAAACACAGTTTAATAAACCCTAATAAATCTACTGAAGTGTTTTGCTTGTTAATTTTATTACGTTTCTTTGATTTGCTGGGCAACACTTAAGTGCATTCTTTGTTGTATGTAAAGTGCAATATCAATAAACTGGCATAGAAAATCCTTTTTTAATTTTTTTTTTAATTTTAAATCATCAATTATTTATGGCGTCAATGCCTTTTTGTTGCTATTGTTCAAAGTGTTACAGTATTTCAAACATGGTAGTCCACTGCCACAAAAGGCATGAAATATGTAATTGGCTTTGTGTGTGTTTGTCTTTGTGACTGTTAGCAAAATGTCTCACGAACCACTGGACAGATCTTCATGAAATTCTCAGAAAGCATTTAGTATATGTTGATCTACAACTGAACAACTTCAGAGTCAGCTTGATCCAAGATGGCTACCACAGCTAATAAATATTATCAAACACAAAACAAGCCACAACTCAGATAATTTTACAAACACAGAGCTAAAATACGACAGTCACCTTAACATTTATATTCAACAAATACTTAATAATACTGATCTATGAGAAATTCTATTCATTTCAGTTTGTTTAATAATATAGAGCACCAAGTCACAACAGAAGTCGTCTCAGGGAACTGAACAGAAACATTCATAAATAAAAATAATAATTTTACATTATTTATCTGAGGAGCAGACTGCTTTGAATTTAACTACGCTCATCTTGAGCAAGCATAAAGGTGACAGTGGAAAGGAAAAACTTCCTCATAAGGAAGAAACCTTTAGCAGAACCATGCTCAGGACAAGCGGCCATCTGCTTCAACCGGCTGGGTTTGGAAGGAACAGATACACAATGGCAGGTCAAGAATCACGTGAAAACTATTCAGTTTTAACAATTCATTTAAGGAAATGAGGTACATTTGTCCTCCAGTAGTCTAAGCTTAAGTCATTATGACAAGCCAATGCTAACTATAGGATTGATCAAAAAGGAAAGTCTTAAGCCCAGTCTTAAAACCGGACAATGTGTTAGCCTCATAGACAGAAACTGGAAGTTGGTTCCACAAGAGAGGAGCCTGATGACTGAAAGATCTTCCTCCCATTCTGCTTCTGGAAACTCTAGGAATCACAAGTAAACCTGCAATCTGAGTTAGTAAAATATGGAACAATAAAATTTCGAGTGTAAGATGGAGCTATGTTGTTGAGAGCTTTGTAGGTTAGAAGTAAGATTTTGAATTCAAATCTAATCTAGAACAAAGTATTGTATTATATATACAGTATATATATATACAGTATATATATATACATATATATATATATATATATATATATATATACTTTATATACATCAGATATTAGAACAAATATCCTATACATTTAATAAAAAAGTAGGCAAAAACTGTGATGTATTTGGCAAGCATTCAAAATATGTCACCGTCTGATACTGATACTTCAAGACACCTTGTTACTAACGTGGGAAAGAAAGTCAATCAAGTGTCATTTTATAATTGTGACTTCCTATTAGTCACCTGGTTTGTGCAACACAACAATGCAGACATCAAAAGTTGACTTTGACAACCGGTGTCAGTCTGTCTTAATAAATGACATTATGTAGCATGATGTCTGGAAGGGTGTCTTCATGTGTGAGGCAGATTATTTTGCAAAGTTGTATTTCACAAGACATCCGTAAACAAAGATGACTCAGTTTTAGAGTTCAGGTTGTCTGTACGAATATATCAGTTAGAAGGACAGGCCTGTGGTAGCTCGACGGTCAGTGTCATGGTCTTGAAGCTGCAGGTTAAAGCCCATATTGTATCAGAAAAAGCATCCGGTGTAAAACAGTTGCCTTATTTTGTGATTTTTGCTTGCTGTGGCAACCCCTGCATAAGGAAGCAGTCAAAAGAATGACAACATAACAGACGGAAGGACAAGTTTAAGTCCTTGTCTTGTTTACTGACAATTGTTTAGCGTCTTTCTGCTAGAAAATTGCCTCATTTATTTAAAATAAATAAAGCAATAAATGAATGTAAACGTTGAAAACAATGTACTGAAACTATCACAGGTTAAGTTGTGAGTTTTTTCCACCAAAGTTCATGCTCAATAATCCAGGTAAAAATCCAGCAATGTTCAGTCAGGTCATCCAGACGGTTTCTTTCTTTATCGAGACACGTCGTCCTTCATCCAAAGGACCTCCTTAATCTGAGGAGCCACCAACAAACTGAGTCCTACAAACAGCACACTCCCATAAAGTGTGGGAGTTATGAGTATTTTTTTTTCTTACTACTTTTCTTTTTAAAAAAAATAAAACTTTGTTTGGGAACGTATTTAGTAACAAGCTCAGATTTACTAAAAATCACCTTTATTTGGGCTTTCTTTCAACGACACACAAGAAGACTGAACACTCTCGTGTCATCTGTGACTACACCCTCGGTCTCTGGTGGGAGACTTAGTCCCCGTACATTTACAGAACAAAAACAACAAAGACGTCACTATAGTTGGTTTGGCCTCATATCTGTGTTAATCTCTAAATTATTGGTTTGCAGAGCAAGTCTTGTACAGAAGTTAAAATGATGGTGCTGATGAGGCAATGAACTATTCCTGTTGCATTACTTTGTTTAATAATAGAAGTTATTTACTAAATGCATGTCACCAAATGTTGAAATACTTTGTATTAAAAACAACATGTTTACGTTGAAATCAACACTTAATTTTTTTACTTCTGAGTTACTTATGGACAGAACAGTGACACAATTGGTAGAGCTGCTGCCTCTCAGTGAGAAAGTCGCCCAATTGAATCCTGGGACCTTTCTGGGTGGAGTTTGTACGTTCTATCCATGCATGTGCGGGGGCATGCTTTTTATCTCTGAGAGACCAAAAACTTTTCAAGTTGTATTTATTTGCCATATGCAGGTTAGCACAAGGTTAACACTACAAATTTACAATGTTACATGTGGAGTCCCTCAGGGTTCTGTACTTGGACCAAAGTTGTTTATTCTGTATGTGAATGACTTGGTAAAAGTGTCAGGACTCCTTAGATGTATCCTATTTGCTGATGATACCACATAGTTTTTGTTTGGGTAAAGATATGGAACAGATGTTTGAGTTGATGATGACAGAATTTGTTAAAATACAAAACTGGTTTAAATTAAATAAATTATCATTGAATTTAGATAAACCTAAGTACATGATGTACAGTTAAAAAAAAAGGAAACTGTTGATGTTCCATTTAAGATTGATGGTGTTGAGATCTGTCGTGTTAATGAGGTAAAGTTTTTGGGTGTTATCATTGACGACATATTGATGTGGAAACATCACATATATTCTGTAAAAATAAAAATAGCTAAATCTATTGCAGTATTATACAAAGTCAGGAAGTTGTTAAATGATAAAGCTCTGTATGTGTTGTATAATACAATTATTGTTCCACACTTAATCTATTATATTTATGTTTGGGGTAAAGCATGTAAAACATTTACAGAGCCTATTTTTTGCTACAGAAAAGCGCTGTAAGAATAATTACTAGAAAACATTACTGTCACCCATCTAATACATTACATGTATTTGATCAACTGAAATTATTGACGTTCCATGACTTAGTGGATTATAATATTTAATTAGTTATGTATAGAGCTCATAAAAATGTGAATATCCAAATATATTTTGTCAAACGACAAAGCTATTATGATCTTAAGGGGACAGAAATATTTGTTAAATCAAAATATATACCGTAACCAGTCTGAAGGGTCGGTCGACCTCGATGCAGGGAATTGGATTGTGGAATGGTTTGGAGACTGAAGTACAAAATGCAAAAACAATGATTACATTTAAGAAAATGATCAAAACTGGACTATTGCAAAAATATATATAAATTACTGTTATGTATGTTGCATTGTAGTTAGATAATTATGGTGAATTGTTCTTTTTTTTTTTTTGTTTGCTTAGTTACTTACAGATGATTGATGTTTGATTTGATTGATTGTAAGAGGGGGCAGATATAATAAGATTTTTTTTCTTCTGCTATCCTTCATTTTATTTATATATTGTATAAACTTAGTTTGTAGTATTGTTTTGTGTTGTATTTTAAAATGAATGAATTTCAATTAAAATAATACATTTACAACTTTTGGAATACAGTACTGTAGTCATATATTCCTGAAGAGGACTGGGGAGACTTTTTTTAAATAAAGCATGCTATGCTACAAGAAAAAGCCTGGAAAATGTCTTCAGGATTAAAAGAAAATTTACTTTCCAGTTTTCTTTTGCTGTTTTAAATATCTGTTAGAATTTGAAACGTTTCTTATCTCCACAGTAGGAAAAGCCATGATGGGTTTCCTATGTTTCCAGCCATAATCACTTTCTCCACAGCTGCTGATCAGTGCAATCATCCACCATTTCACACCTGCACCTGATCTGGAAGAGTGCTTTGTATCAGGATTAGGGTTAGGGTTAAGTATTAAACTTGTGCCAGACATTCATCCGATGCTGGAACATTATGATTCCTTCTGTCTTATGCCTCCATGTCTTTTGAGACCTCATCGCTACTTGAGACATCGCCCTGCCATCATCCTTTTCCTGCAATCGCCACACATAAACCTGAATCAAAATACAGAGTACTGTCAACCTGTTCCTCTCTCCACCAATACTCACCCCTTCTGGATCACGCTTCACCCTCCTCTGGAAACCTCGTTTCTCCCTCCTCTACAAGACGACCTGTAAAACAAACCAGAAGTAAGAAAACAATTATCTACAAGCAATTTTCATTCTTCAAGAATTCAGAAATCTACTCACCTTGTCCTCTTTTTCCTTCCAGCCCTGAATGTTCCCTGTACTTTTGTAAATAAATCACTTACTTACCTTTCCCTGTTGAGTCTGTGTCTTATCGGTCTAACTTGGGGTCAAACGTATTTAACAACATGTTAGATGGCTGGTACAAGTATCTCTTATTTTTAAACAGTCCATCAAAAGAGCCTTCTGCAATGTTTTTATAGTTGTTAACAAAAAAACTGTCTGACTTTAGTTGCTCAACACTTGTATTTTAGTATCGGTTGAACACTGAAATGCCTTCTTTAGCAGGGCACAAACTGGGAATCCCCTTTTGTTTTGCTCCAAGTCAGCAATGGTTTCTTGTTTAGTTTAGAAATAAAATTATCTTTAAAGATGTATGTTGAGAGAAAATGAAAAACTTGGCAAGAAAGTTAAATGCCATAAATTCTTCAGTTCTCAGGTTTTAGTCATTATCAGTTAAAGCGGAGTTCAGAAAAAAAAAGACACCCTCTCCAATAGCTTTGGTATGTCGTCATCGAAAGCGCCTGCTTCTTTAGGCCCATAGACGAACTTGTGTGACATACACCATGATGTGTAGATCCAGTAGGTGAGTAACCAGGTGACACAAGTGTTTCAGTGACTTGGTGTTGACGTGATCCCTAACAGCTGTTTTGTGTTTTCTTACCCTATTTTGTAGTTTTGTTTTGTTTTTTTTTGGCAGAGGCCGACAAAGACACGCAGTCAAGACGCAGTCGTCTTTTTAACTAAATGTTTATGAGACCAAAATATTTGAAATGTAAGAAAGGTATCCGAGGAGTGTGAGAATGCCATAAGAGGTATGTTCAAATGATGTATTGCTCAGTGATTTGGCAGTCGCTAAGAAAAGTCTCAGGTGAAATATGCGTGTTGATCATGAGTGGAAACAATTCAGTGTCAGGAATTTTTTTCTTGTCGAAAGTCACACCGTTACAGACAATGATCTTTATACTGTGGCATGAGCCAAAATAAGCAAAGCCTGGTCTCTCCTTGTTTCCTGTTTTCGTTTGATTTTAATTTCTTTTTCCACACCCCATATTCAATCTGCCTCTTTTAGCTTTAAATTAAATATTGAAATATTAATATAATCCACACGAAATAGTCAGAAGAAGCCATCCAAAGGTGCACAAAGTGTTAAAATGAGAATTAATCATTAGATCACTTCCTTTTTTGAACACAGTTATTTTTGCTAATTCCCTTTTCCTTTTTATTGTATTGTATTGTATAATTTTATTCATTTCATATAAAACCTTCATTTTATCTATGAAATTTCTTTGCCTGCACTTTACTTTTATATACTTTTCTGAAGAAACCGTGACAACACTGTGAATTTTCAACATGAAATGGCCATCTGAGGAATGACATCATGTCTTTGTGTGAAGTTCCTCATAATTACATCATTTTTTTTTAGATTTCTTTGTAAATGACCAAACCTGATGAACACAAAATCAAACTACGAGAATCTTAGTTTATTTTTTATTTTTTTAGATTATTGTTTCCTGCATTCCCCAGTGTTTCCTTCCTTGTCAGCTCCTGCTTCACCTGTTCCCAACCCTAATCACCCCAGGTGTTTTAGTCTTATTGTCTCATTAGTCTCCCTTTAAAGTCAGCGCCTCTGTTTCCTCCTTGTCCATGTACAAAGTACATGTATAATGGTCCCCACAGCTTATGTTCTGCCATGTCAGTGTTTGTTCTGTGTTTTTATTAAATCAATCCAATTTTCTTTATTTTACCTTTCACTCCCCGTGTCTGTCTGCACTTGTAACACTACGCAGATCATGTCACAAACTTACGATGTTAATGAGCACTTGATCTGGAATCCCACATCATTGGCTTATCATCTGCCCGAGGCTTTTCCTAACTCTGTCACAATGACCTAAACTACATTGCACTTGTGAACGTATGAATACAAATGTATTAGTGTGTCTGTGTCGAGACTGAAGTGAAACCCACATCATTTAAAAAGAATGACATGAATGAAGGATGGCAAATGCTGTTATTGCTGGTATCACTCAGCCCCTTGTGAATAGCAAGCGACGACTGATGGTCCTCCTTGATCATGTGAGCAGCTAGTTTTGGCTGTCAGCAGCAAACCTCTGCGAGAAGGTGCTATTTATAAGACTGAGCTGAATACAGCACCTCAGACTGAGGAAGTCTTTCGGATGAAAGACAAAACGTTTCTAATTTTTTTTATTTTGTTTTGTTTTTTGAATGTCCAGCGAACCAGACTTAGCATTTTTAGCTTTTTATACCTGGACTATTGAGCATGCATCAGGGGATCCATCGTTAGGCTGATGGTCCTCCTTAATCATGTGAGTAGCTGGTTTTGTCTGTCAGCAGCAAACTGGTTGATCCACTACGAGAAGGTGCTATTTATAAGATTGAGCTGAACATAGCACCTCAGACTGAAGTCTTTCGGAGGAAAGATAAAATGTTTCTACAATTTTGTTTTGTTTTATTTTAATTTTTTGGTTATTTGTTTTGTTTTTTTGAATGTCCAGACGACCAGAATTAACTTTTTTTAGACAGATCTTACATTGTTTACCTGTACAAATTGTCTCCTATTATCCAAATAACTGGATACCCACTGTAGTGCTAATCCTCTAATATATGTATTCAGTTTTTCAAGGAGAATGGTGTGGTTAGTAGTGTCAACGGCCTTTTTGAAATCAACAAAAACACCAACACAATATTGTTTTTGATCAGCAGCAGATGTCTTATCTTCTATTAGTTCCATGAGAGCCATTTATTTTGAATTATTTGCTCTAAACCCATATTGACTTCTACTTAAAATATTCTGTTCATCTATAAATCGATCTAATCTGGTTACTAATAATTTCTCTAATATTTTTGAAAATTGCGGCAACAAGGATATTGGTTTGTAATTAGTGAACATACATTTCTCACCATTCTTATAAAGAGGAACTATCTTTGCTATTTTCATATTTTCTGGAAATGTTCCTGTTGAAAATGATTTATTTCCATAAATATGTAAATGTTAAAATAACATAACTCATTATATCCTTTACAAACATGTCCATGTCCATTCATTTTTTTGATCGTTTATCTGCAATATTTTCATAATACTGTACTCAGTATTTCTTCTTTATCAATGTCACTGAGAAAGAGCTTAGAACTTTACTGTTTTGCCTCTAAAGTGTCATCAAATGAAATGTAAAAAAAATCCACTCTGTTTTTAAATGTGGACCTTTTTTTTTTTTACTCTGAATGTTCTTTTTTGTGGTTCCTCTTCTTATGCAGTGTATGGTTATGTGATTTGTGACCACATGAGGGCACTGCATGTCTATGTGAACACACTGAACGGTTCATGCAAGGTGATGGGGTTCCTGTGCTCTACTTATGAGGACTTCCTGAAAGGGAACTGTGTGGACTGTGAGCCCTTCAATGGCAGATGCCCTGTGATGGGTAATAACTCTTTTACTTTTTAACCTGAAAATTAGGGGAAAATATTTTGAAAAAAAAATATATATTTACATTGTAAAATGGAGAAACACTGTGAAAAATTTGAATTAGAAGTCTTAACATGACAATGTCTAAAAATAAATGTGTAAATAAAATCAGATTAGTTTTAATGGCAATAGCATCCTTTTACTTCGTCTTCTTCTTTTGGCTTTTCCCTCCTCCACCTCACTACCATCAGGTCCTCTCTAACTGCATCCATATATCTCCTCTTTGGCCTCCCTCTTTGTCTTTTTCTTGGCAGCTGCATTTCTAACATCCTTCTACCAATATACCCAGTGTCCCTCCTCTGGACATGTCCAAACCATCTCAGTC
>JARVGS010000979.1:12468262-12483837 GCA_031762315.1 Hypsolebias antenori | reverse complement strand
ATTATGGTTTTGGCAAAAGTGTTTTACATCGGATGCCATTCCTGACACAACTCTCACCATTTACCCGGGCTTGGGACTGGCACAAGAGATACACTGGCTTCAGGCCTTATTTTGAACCATTATTTTCTTGGTTATTTTGAACCAAGAAAAAAACTGGTATAACAACACAAAAATGGATTTGCTGCAAAAGTCCTCATTGTTTTCATGACATCTTCCTGACCAAAGCTGGTGGAGACACAAACAGATTTTAAAAAAATTCTCAAATAAATGCAACATCTTATATAATGTACCTGTAACAAGTTTTTAGCTCCCGCTCTGAGACTTTCAGCAGAAAGAGGAGTATAAAACGACCGCACCTTCCTCGTGTTCAGCCAGTTTACCATGCTCTCTGTAGCATCATCAGGCCTTGTTTTCTTGTCTTGCTCCTACAAGAGTCCAGAATTTAACCAGCTCTTTAATCATTAATAAAATAAGTAAGAACAACCTTCTGTCATAAAGTTATGGACCAAATAAAGCTCGCTTGTTTCCTTTCTGAAAAAGCCATGATCAAAACTCCTACCAATATGATGTCACCACAGATCATGAGGCTGATGCGTTTAGTGAAGGAGCCAGCAAAGTCCACCAAAGCAGGTCGCTGATTTGGGGGTCCAGTCAGGACAAGGCATTGTGGCCTGAATGAAAACATGGGTCAACAGTTAATACTGTGCAATTCGTAGTTAATCATCTTCAATGCTTGTAGAAAATGCAAAGTACAACAATAAACGAAAAGTCAATTAAAATATTTATTTATAGAAATATACATCTATTACTGGCTGTAGGTCTATTTATTCCCTGACAGATTGCCAATAAAATATATTTAATTTATATTTAGGTTATTTGTTTTCAATCAGTAGTAGACTAACCTGTAATTCTTGACGTGGTCCTTTACACCCATCAGAGAGATAGAGGATGCTAAGGCCATACCGTATGTTCCCGCTTGGAGTGACGAACCCCAGTTCGCATCTGTGACATAAGACAGATGTTTAGGAGGGAAGAATGCGGTAAATTACACTTTCTTACTGTTTGATACAATGCAGACAGTGTCACAGTCTCTTGTAAAAATTCAAGAACCAACAAAAAGGCCCTACTTTTATGAAAAAAAAACTACTAAACCTTAAAACCAAGTTTCAGCAAAAATATGCAGTTCGTCATTGCACTTGGACTTCTGTGTACTTCCCAAAATTCTGTTCTCAAGAGATTTTCCCAAATTTCCACATTGAGGGACAATAAGGGTTATCATCATCTTCATCATCATCTTTATTTATAAAGCACTTTAACACAGCCACAGCTGAAACAAAGTGCTGAACAACAGTTAAAACAAGATAAAAAGAGAGTATGAAAAATAAAAAAATAAAAAACAGAGCTACAAACCCAAGCACACAGTGCACTAAAATAACTAAATTTAAAACACAATAAAACGACAAGTTAAACAGATAAAATCAGTATCACTAAAAATGAAGTACGGTACAAAGTAAAATCAAGTCTCAGTTGCGCTGAAGGCCAATTAGTAGAGATGAGTTTTCAGACGGGTTTAAAAAATGGACAGTGGGGGGGCCTGTTGAATGTGCAATGGCAGAGCATTCCATAACTTAGGGGCACTAACAGAGAAGGCCCTGTCTCTTCGAAGCTTTCTCTTACTCTTGGGAATGACCAGGAGCAGCTGGTCAGCAGACCAGAGTGATCGAGGTGGAGTGTAACGGTGGAGAAGCTCTATTAAATAAGGTGGGACAAGGCTGTTTAAAACCTTAAAAACAAACAAGAGAATTTTAAAATGAACTCTAAAATACAGGAGCAGCCAGTGGAGAGAAGCCAGGACAGGTGTGATGTGCTCTCTTTTGTGTGTTCCAGTTAAGAGACGTGCAGCAGCATTTTGCACCAGCTGCAGACGCACAAGCGAAGACTGGCTGACTCCAAGATAGAGAGAATTACAGTAATCCAGCCATGATGAAATGAAGGCATGGATTACTGTTTCGAACTGTTGCCGTGAAAGAATGGGTTTCACCTTTGCCAATTTTCTCAAATGATAAAAACCAGACTTTACTGTGGCCCTTATTTGACTATCGAGTTTAAAATCACTGTCCATCTTAAAACCAAGATTTGTAACTGTAGATTTTATGTACATTGTCAGGGGTTCTCTTCCATAATTAAATTAAAGGGCACACATTCTTTAAAGGGATGCATGTTGCCCAATTCTTTCAATGCTAAACTTTTGAACTAAGAACATTTTGTGTTGGGAAAAGATGGAGTTGGAGCTATTTTGGTCAGACATTAAAATAACATTATTCAGCCAATTTTCACACTCTAGGAGCTTCATTAAAATCCATCCTGTGGCCCAATGGTTGAATGGAAAGTTATGAAGACAGCTCTCGCTCATGCCCAGGTGTTGCCTTGTGTATGAGCTGAACATTGGTTTCATTTTTACCAATCAAATCAATCAAAGACTTTTTATTCAGACACATACATGGTCCTAAACAAAAACAGGCCCAAAAAACAAAAACAAGACACAATAAAAATAGAATGTTCAACCATTGCCATATAAATTAAAGCGCCAGTAATTCCACATATTAGAAAATAACCTAACTGAGCTTTGTACAGGGTTAGTCAGAGTATAACTGATGTGATTTACAGAGTCTGTTAGCCTACACAAACATCTGTACATAAGGGTTTGAAGCACAACAAGTTGGTACTTTGGCATTTACAAACATCTAACTGGCACTACTCCATCACAACACCTTAAGCAGAATCCTCATGAAATTGTTTTACGCCACCAAAAGTTTATGAATACTGCTTTTTCTATAATGCTGCCACAGGTGGGTAGTATACATTGGAGTACAATATGCTTTAAGGAGTACAGTTTTGACAGATACTGAGCACATGGAGAATGCCCGAAGAAGCTTGTTAGCTTGTACGTATTGCATACAGCGCTGCCTGTAAATGTCCCTATCATCAGACAGGTCAGCGGTTACATAATGTCCCACGTATTTCACCTCATCACTGACGTAAGATGCTGCCAGACAGAGTGAAGTCAGGGAAGATAGTTTAGTGTCCTCTTTGCTCCTGACAATCGGGATGTTACTCTTTTTTTTTTCTTGCATTATATTTAACATCAAAATCCAATCCATGCTGAACGCAAACCCTTAACAGTTGCTGCAGACCAGCGCTATATGGACAAAAGATTACAAGATCGTTACCATGTTTGTGTTTGAAGAAAAATAGATTTTCTGTGGTGGCCATCAAGACTGTGGTTAAATCCACAAATTAATATGTTATGCATGCTTGTCAAATGTTTGCTTTCTGAAAATTTCATTGAAATCTCTTTAGCAGTTCATGGGATTGTTTGCTAATACCCATCCATCCATCCATCCATCCATCAGTCCATTCGTCCATCCGTCCATTCATCCATCCAATCTTATCATCCATCTATCTTACATGCACATACAGACACAACTTATTAAAGTTTTTTTGCATTTGTCATAGGGCTATAAGAAACTGTAGGTGGCAATCTTAACAAGGTTGTATCAGCTCCTCTGGACAAATTCTTCTTTGTTGAAATGTTTTGTCTTTTATTGTTGAAATGTTTCGTCTTTTGGACTGAAGAAATCCAAAAGGCGAAACGTTTAAACAAAGAGTCCGTCCAGAGGATCTGACTCAACCTTGTTAGATTCAACTCTCTGGATTATTGAGCATGCATCAGGACATCTAGGTGGCAATCTGCATTTAATACAAAGCAATATAATCAGCCGCAAATCATTTTTATATCCATTTTTACAAAAAAGGATAAGCTGTAGGTGATACAGGAAGTAAAATCAACAAGTTTATTAAAGGTAATAGTTTAATCCTAAAGGCACCTCAAATCATCCCAGCAGATGTGTCTTGTTCAAAGTGATGAATTATATGGATAAGACAAAAATAAATTCAGTTAATTTACATTCATGTCATTTTTAGCTCCGGATAGAGCCTGGTTTGTTCATTTTGCTGGTAAATATCCAGTAAATGTTGAAGAACTGGTGTATAAAACGTCTGGTTTATTCACTTAGTCCATATGTGTAAACACTGCATCTCTTATCTTTCAAGGTGAGCATCTGAGGATGTGTCCTCAGGGTCCGACCTGCTGCACCAGCACCATGGAGGAAAACCTGGCTGGTTTGAGCACCCAAGAAACAGAGGGGCTGATCAGAGAGGCCGGCAGGTCCCTGCAGGCTGCTTTCAACGCGCTCCACAGGAGCTTTGACAGTAAGCAGGCTGTTTGTATGTGAGTGCATACAAGACACTCATTACTGCCTGAGCTCAATAACAAATCTTCAGAAGTGAACCCGGAGGAGCGTGACATTTGTATACTGTGTGTTTGTGATGTTGTGTTTGTCTGCACTTGGCATTCAATACTCCAGCTTCAATAGCACTGGTGAGTCAATGAATGCAAGTTTGTGTGCCCTCTGAGACTAGGAGACCCCTGCCTGGGTGCTATAATGAGAGCGGAGTCAGCCAGACACAATGAAATGTGATAAGCCGATCCCCTGATCTCAATGGGGGACACACACACACACACATACACACGTGCTTTGGTTTTTTTTTTTCGCACACACAAACACCGAACGAGAGCTGTCCCCCAGGGCTGCAGCTAGTTCAGCTAATGAGCAGTTGACCCACTGAGGAGCCAAGTCTGCAGATCAGTGCATATCAGAGACAGAGGAGGGACGGAGGGAGAAGTGCCACCACTAATAACAGACAAAAAGCAACTTTTGAAAATACTGATTGTTAATGAGAGAAACAAAGAAGTTAAAAATACAAAAAATAAACAGACAAAATGGAAGGAGTGAGTCATTAGAAGAACTGAGTATTTGTCTAAAAGCAGCAGGCCACTTCAGTAGCAGTAATATGGCCGTCCATCTGGTTGTGGTTACGGCAGGCTGGCACTGGTCCACAGTCTTTGAAGTGCAAGTTTAAAGCCTGAACCAGTGCACTGCAGAGACAGCGCTGACTTCCTTATTCTCTCTGTTTGACCTCCCTGTCACTTTGGATCGGGCAGCACAGGAAGTATCAAAGGAACCTGTAAAAAGGTGTTTAAAATGAACAAATACGACAGTAAGCTAGAGTTATGATTGAGTGTCAACTCCTAATATTCATTGTGTTATAAACTGCATTTGTGTGGCTATAATGAAATCTGTTCAGTGAAACATACTGAAATGTATAAAAACTTAGAGTCGTCGTTAATTTTACTTGCATCAGACTATGCTGCAATTTTTCTTAAACTTTCTGAAGTTTTCTTTGAATTTTGCTACTTTTTTTAAATACTCATTTTCAGTTTGGTGCCTAATCATTTTCAGATCTTTTATTTAATTATTATTATTATTATTATCATTATTATAGTTTGTTTGTCATTCCACATAACTCTGGCCTTCAAATCACTTGAGCATAAAGGTCCCTACTAAACTCAATGGATGAGCCAGTGTTGTGTTGACAAACACCAACCTTTTTTTTAAATCGAACCTTTAGGCACTTTGTAAACCAGTGCGAGGACTGAAAACACGAAAAAGCTACTGATGTCCAAAAGAAAACTTTCAAAAAGTCTATAGCACAATTGACTGAAACCATTAAAAATATACAATAACTAAGTGCTGTTTAAAACTTTTGAATTGACTTGCATGTTGGCTGAAACAATCTTATTATTATTAATATTATTAGTGTTGTTGTGGTTCTTTATTATATAACCAATCCCTGTTGGTGGTAACTAACAGATAATGCATTAGCCCCTATGATCACTAAACACAAACAGAAGACATCAGCCATCGAATGATTGTAGTGAAGCATTTATTTTATACAAATAATCTAAAGTACTGTACGTTTCACCGTATAAGTCGCACCTTTTTGTATAAATTTGCATGCCCTGTGACTTATATACCGACGCAACTTATTTATTTTTCCCCATATTTATAACACAATTTCTGGCTGAGATCTGATTATTTCATTCATTCTGACATGGAAAATGTTGAACACTACCATTTTCAGCCTCTAAAGGATCCTTGAGTCATATGGCAAGGCAATTGTCTCATTAAAAGGTAAAAGTGGCTATTAATGAGACACTGATTATTACTAGTCTAAAAGCAGCAGGCCACCTCAGTAGCAGTGATATGGCCGTCCATCTGGTTGTGGTTACAACAGGCTGGCACTGGTCCACCGTCTTTGAAGTGTGAGTATAAAGCCTGAACCAATAAAAAAAAACTGCAACGTGAATGTAACTTGTAATTCAACACATTATAGAAATGTAAAGTAGTAGAAAGTACAGATACTTCATGTAAAATGTAGTGGAGTAATTAATGTTTTTACACTTTGCTTGCCATACCAAGGCACCTTTGTCTCGCTCCAGAACTCCTGGAGCAAACGTCAAATCAGCTGCATTTCGCCGCGCCGCCCAGGCGAAATGCTGCTGATTTGGCCATTAAATTGCATTTATTAAGGAAAAGTTCAACTAAGACAGACCATTGCTATGGTTGCGAGCGAACAAATAATTGTTTTTAAGTGTTAATCTTGCTAAATTCTTGTTAAAGTCCTCTCGTGCATGCTCCCATGGCCGCTATTGGGCAGCTAATCAATTTTTGGCACAACACCTGCCCACATTTCCGGGTGGTCTGCAGTGACACATAACAAATGCACTGCATCAGCGGTGATGCATAAGAGATGCGATGTATATGGCAAAGCGAATTATTAATGTTTCTTTTTTCCACTTTATTAGACAAGTTTGAACTGATGCGACTTGTACGGTGGAAAGTACAGTACCTCACACGCCACTGAAGACATAAATGAAACTGAAAGTGATGTGGGTAGAATCATGTCTTTAAACGAATACCTATTTTTGTTTGTATCTGTTGTTCTTAAGAAAAGTTTTAATCAGAAATTCTGGTCATGTCTGAAGTAATGTCAAGCAGATAGTTATCAGTAGTAAGATCCACACAGCCATGACACTGGTCATGTGTGCTGAGTTTAAACCATACAGATGTTGATGATGCTGAGGCAGATGAATGCATCTGTCCACCTGAGTATTGTTTTTGAGAAAGAGTTGTTTTTTGTTGCTAAAAAGTGATTTGAAATAAACTAAGCCTTCGTTTGGCTAACAAATAGCCTGGCCTAAACCAAGACTTCTGCCCCTGACTGATATCACACCTGATAAGATACTAATTATTGATAAGTAATTAACAGAACATCACTAAAAATCCCTTTAGCTGTACTGTACCTTTGATGCTGTCTCTCTGTATCTCCTCCAGCCTACTTCACTGAGCTCCACAGTCGATCTGAGCGCTCCCTGCAGGAGGTGCTCTCTCCTCTGGGCTCGCTGTACTCCCAGAACACTCGTCTCTTTGGGGACCTCTACACCGACTTGCGCCAGTACTACCGGGGCTCTGCCCTCAACCTGGGCGAGATCTTCTCTGACTTCTGGTCCCGCCTGCTAGAGCGAACTTTTAAAGCATCTGCTCTCACAGATGTGAGTAACGGCATGTTAAAGAAAGAAAGAAAAAAAAAAGCATGCTCATTTTGATTGCAACAATGTGTAGCTGAAGATTTGGATTAGTAATTTAGAATGAATTAATGGAAAGAGACACATTCCAGCACAATGATCAAGTGTTATTACATCATTCGGACCAAATGTAAAGGTTTTATAAACCTGTCTTGCACTACAAGACACAATATATTTAAACATGGTCTATCAGGACTATTCAACAAAACCGCTCAGGGGGGCACAGTTTCTGAAATCCAGCAGCTCGGGGGCTGAACAGCCAGCGATTAATCATAATTATGTAAATAAACCAAGTTTTACAATGATCCGTTTCCAATTCCATTTATTTTATTGCACTGAATCATAAAAGCAATAAAGAGAATCCAAATCCAGAACCAAATAAATAAATTAAATCATTGGCGGGCTGGATTGAAGTCACCCATGAGCCGAAAGTGGCCCGCGGGCCGCCAGTTGAATAACCCTGGTCTAGTAATTTATTTGAGTATATAACAATAATCAGAAATTCATAAAATTACACTGTTTTATGGGAATGAAACACACCATTTATTTTATTACCGTTCTGAGAAATATAATTTCCTTACACCCCCCACCGTCTTCTGCTCTCATCTCTGTTTGACAGGTCAACCTGTCAGAGGATTACCTCGAATGTGTTGCTAAGCAACAGGAGACGCTACGGCCGTTTGGAGACATCCCTCGGGACATGAAGGGGAAGGTGTCCCGGTCCTTTGTTACTGCCAGGTCGTTTGTCCAGGGGCTCTTAGTCAGCACTGATGTGGTCAGGAAGGTCTCCCAGGTGAGCGTGTTCCTTCTGTTCTTCGCGTTGGTGGGACATAAATCTTCACACGCTCACTTCGTTAGCACACGCCTTCCGTTGAGGACAAACACCGAATGTTAAAGCACAACATAATCAGTCCTAGGGTGTACAAACAGTAATTATGATCTTGATTAGTCTCCAGGAGTTAAATGTAGAAGCAGTGATAATAAGAGTGTTTTTTTTTAATATTTTTTACGTTTGAGTGTGTTTAATGTGTGCTGGGCTGATTCCCAGGAAAACAGATATGCTGGCTGTGCGGTTGTCACGCCCTAACTGTCAAAGAAAATGTCTCAACCCTCCCAATGAGAAACACAAAGATCATCAGAAATGAAGTGTCAGACTTTCAGAGCAAAGCTCTCATTTGGAGAGATGATAGCCCAGATGTCACTTTATGGGTGTGATGATCTTTATTTATTTGTTTTTTTTTTTTTTTTTTATCTGTGGAAGCAGAGTTTTTCACCAAAATGCAGATTTATTTAATGTTTCCGTGTTTCTTGACTTGAAACAATATTTCAGTGAGGCTTTTTACCTTTTAAAACAGGGAGCAGGCATTTGCAAACCTTTTTTTTTTTAATATCTCCACTTTGGTGTCGTAATTTATCCAAACGCTTTTTATTTATTTTATTATATATTTCCAGGCTAGCACTGGTCATGCTCTGAAATTAACAATAGGAAGCATTGATTTCAAGTTCAGCCTTTTCCAGTTTCATGTGTAAACACTGCTCTCTACTGTCAGCCTTCAGCACCTTCACGTAACCCTCACAATAAAACAAATGCAAGAACAGTGGACATCTGTAAGTGAAAGATCCTTATTTCCTTATTGAGACGTGTTTATTTTTCGCCGTCCTCAGGTCTCTTTGGGTCAGGAGTGCACGAGGGCCCTGATGAAGCTGATATACTGCCCTCACTGTCGTGGCTTGGCTTCCGTCAAGCCCTGCTCCAACTACTGCTCCAACGTGATGAAGGGCTGCCTGGCCAACCAAGCTGACCTGGATCCAGTGTGGAAGGAGCTTATAGGTGAGATACTCCACTTACTGAGTGATACCTTCATTCAGCTGCTGTTCAGACTTTGAGTATTTATGTTACAAGTTCTTGAAAATTTAGGTGTATAAATTCTTATTAAAACAGCTTTCAGCAAGCTCAAACTAATGCCAAGGATTAGCAATATGGGTTTGTGTAGATTATTATTGTTATTGTTGTAGATGTTTTTTTATGGAGTGAGGAATGTGACAAAATGAAATAAATAAGTACATAATACAAACATAACAATTAAATACATCATTTAATTATTAAATATACAATCAAATGATTAAATACACCATTAAATAATGAAATGCACTTTTAAATAATTTGTTTCATGATGCATTTATTTATTTCATTTGGTCACATTCCGTCCTCCATAGTTTTTGTCATGTACATGTACATGCAAGTGAGAAATACCCTTCTTTGTCCAGATACAATGATCATGGTGGCGTCCAGTTTCAGCGCAGAACCCAGTCTTGACGTGGTTCTGTCCTCCATTCCTGCTCGTATCTACGAGGCCGTGCACTACCTGCAGGACAACATGGACACGTTTGCAGCCAAGGTGAGGCCTCTTCATGATCACATCACCTTAGTTTGACTTTATTTGATTCTCAGCTTTTTAAGAAATCTTTAGGAGGTTTTCTTGTTCCTCACATCTTTCATTAATCAGCTCAGCTTCCATGATTAGATATTGATCGTTGTTCTCCTTCAACACACTGCACTGCCAATACTGTCACAGCATGGATGTGTTGAAGGTAACTCCTGCAGGACAAAGGGGAGCAAACCCAGAACAATTTGAAACGTTTGTTTGCAGCGCCATCTAGTGGAATTTTTATTTTTCACACGTAACAGTTTTCTCGTCGGTTTTTTGTTTTCTTGCCAATCATCTGGAAATCAGACTCAATAAAGTATTTTGATGCATACCATATTTTATAAATTCTCTTCTGGGACTAAAATCCAGAGATAACAAATTTCTGTATTGTATGTTTTGCAGAGGTTCTTTTACAATTAATCACAATAATCTCACATTAAAATGAAAAATATACTTATACAGTTTTACAAACAAATTTAGGGCTTGCATCAGTAAAAAAAAAAAAAAAAAAACATGCAATAATGGTTGGATGAAGCTGTGTAAACAAAGTATTGATTTGATGTCTGTTTAAATTACTTCTGTTAGTAACGACGCCTCAGGTTTGTTGTAAGAGTTCTTTTGTTTCGTCTCCTGGGTGGGCGCAGGTGTATCAAACGTGTGGAACTCCTGGTGAAACAGGAACAGGAAGTCCTGTCCTCCACGGGCAGAAGAGGAAAAGTGGCTCACTGACCGCTTCAGAATACAAACCCTCGCCTACAGCTGGTCTCAGACTGGAAATGCAGGTTTGCTTCATTTTTTTCCCAGTATATCCTGAATATTGTAGTAAATGAAGAGCAAAGTAAAAGGAAAGCATAGAAAGTAAAAAAAAAATAATAATAATAAAAAGAAAAACCTAACGTACACCATCAAAACTAATCAAAACTGATTCTCACACCAGCATACTCCATAGTAGAAAAAAAAAAATCAACAGTTTGCTAGTGCTAAAATGGCCTCCAGGGCCCACCCTCTCCCTCATCAACTCCTCTGAGACAGTCATACCAGTGTGGTTCCAGGTGGAAATAAAATCCTGTCACAACAAGTGGTGTTTTTGAAACACTTTGGATTGACTATCTCGGAGGAGTTGACGGCGGGCCACAGAAGCCATCTTAGCACCAGCAAACTGCTTTTTTCTATTAGAGTATGCTGTTGTGGGAATCAGTTTTGTTTGGTGGCTCCTCAGATTGAAGAAGTTCTTTGGATGAAGGATGAAACGTCTCAGCAAAAAACAAACAAACAAACAAACAAACAACAACAACAAACAAACAAGAAACCGTCCAGTGGACCTGACTGAACATTGCTAGATTTGGATTATTGAGCATGAACTTTGGTGTTAATAAATGAAGGTTATGAGGTTCGTGAAGGTTAATAGATGTTCCTTTGTGTTTGTTTTCACCAAACAAAAACATAAAACAAATCATAGGTGTAGGCAAAATATTAATTTTGACTTTTATATATTTCATCTAAAATATTAAGTAGGGAGTTCAGTTTTACAAATATTACATTTAATACGACCAAGCACTACATGTAAAATCACAAATTAATCTGGACACACCTGCCTATACAAACTGAATGAGAACGTCTCTTCAAAACTATGCGTTAGCTCTGAAAAACTTTTTTTTTATATAAACCTGGGAATTTAAAGAAATCTCAATTTTTAAAAGGGTCAGCAGCTAGATTCATATGCATGTATACTGCACATCAATGGCTTAAAAGCAACTTGTCATAATGCAAATAAGGCAATTATTTCATTTGACCTGATATTTGGTTTATTCTCGTACAAACTTTGCATAAACAATGAGAAGAAATAAACTTTTCTAATTAAAATTTTTAAAAAAGTGTGAAAATAATGATTAAATCACTGTCCTTGAAAATTAGTCATAGTCAAATACTATACATAAGTTGTACTTAATGTGTAGATTTATGCTCTTTGGTATCACATGATTTAAACAAAAGTTGGTTTTATTAGATGTCAGATTGATGATTTTCTGTGAATAATCTCTACAGTGAATAGAAATGAATGGAGAAGCAAGCGTCTCGTGCATTAATGACTTGGATCTGTGAAATCACTGCTCCGTGGTTTTAATGAGACTTAAGGAAAGTCCAGGGATTATAACATACACCAGCTGCTTTAATCGCTTCTTTCCTTTTAATCAGAGATAATACCAATGCTTGCATCCAGGCTTGTTACTATGGTTACTAAGTGGTTTTCATAAATGTCTGCAGATAAGTGGCTTGCATATATTGAGTATAAGATTGCTTCCTGCTGGGTGTCTCATGATCAGCAGAAAAATAAACAAAAATGATAATAGAATCTGATGTAAGTGTTTGTTGGTTTGCTACTTTTAAAAGACGTTGTGTGTTTTCAGGTGTCAGATCTGTCCAGTAAGCTGAGGGAGATGCGTCAGTACTGGATCCAGCTTCCTGTGGCACTTTGCAGTAAATTTGCTGCAGGAGGCAACAGTCAGGATAAATGCTGGAACGGCATGTCAAAATCCAGGTGAGGCCGACAGAATGGTGAGCAACGTTGCACATTCACAATCTCTCATTGTGTCAATGTTTAAGAAGCATGCACACAGTTGTGATCTATTTGTCTTACGTACGTTTTTCAGCGCGATCTTTAGCTTTTTGAAATATTTAGCCTTTTCGGTCCTTTCTCTCTCATAGAAAATTAGTTGAGCTCATTTTGCATCCTTCAAATCTTTAGAGTTGTTTCCAACCTTTTACTGCTCCTTTCACATTTTGTTCTGGTTCAGCTTCTTTCAGCTTCCTTGTGCAAAGTTTAACTTTTTTCCAGCTACTTTTAGCTAATTTAAGCTGGATTTTTTTCCAGCTTTTTTGTGCTCCTTTCAGATTCTCTCTGCTATCTGCAACATGTTTGTTATGCTCGTTTCAGCTTTTTCTGCTATTTCAGCTACTTTTTGTTCTAAATTTAGCTTTTTCATCTAATTCCACATTTTTTAGCTCATTTCAGCTCCTTCCACTTCCTTCTGGTAGTTTAAGTTTCTTTCTGCCTTTTCAGCAGCTTTTTAACATTTTTTTGTGCTAATTTGATCTTTTTTTTTTTTTTTAGCTAATTTCCTAATTTTTGTGCTAATTTCTGCATGCAAACCTAATTCAGCAAATATGTCTTCTTTCTGCTTTCTTCTGCTAACTTAGGCTTGTTCTTCTGTTTCAGCTACATTTCGGCATGTATTTTTTTTTTTTATTTTATTTTATTTAGCAAATTTTAGCTGTTTTTCAGCAAGTTCTTCAGCAATAAGCGTTCACATTGCATTTTCGTAGGAAATGCAATTTCAGTTGGTTTTAAAAAAAGTATTTTAAACTGAGTATTGTACTTGAGCGCAGCCACTACTGTAATGCCTCTACTTTTCCATCCCCCACCTTTTAAACCACAGTGTTGAGGGAAAAAAAAAAAAAAAAAACAGCTTCAAGGTCTGCAAGTTTTATTCATGCAAAAACAAAACAAAACAAACAAACAAACAAACAAAAAAAAAAAACAGGATTTCTTCCAACATGAAACTTTCCTCCTTTTTTAACTTCAACCAAAAGAGGGGTGAGCAGAGTGGACAGGAGTAAAATGTCTACAAGTTATAGCCAGAGGCCTGTTTTTTTTTTTTTTTTCTTAACGAAGGTAATTTGTCACAATTTTGTCAAAACACAAAAGCAACATACTCTGACAAACTGAAAACTGGACTGAAAGGAAAGTTGTTCCATTTTTTTCCATCTAAACTGCTTCTAAATCATGATTAAATTTGCAGCTGACGCATTCGAGGCCACGTGAACCTTCATCTCCAAAACCCTGTCAGCGCACGTGGGGAAATGGATTGTTAAGCGGTTTTATGCTTTGTTGGTGTAAACTCTATCCAGCCACTGTGCACACCTCCGTGTCTTTAAAGTGTTTGGACCGTAGCCAAGCTCTGAGATTTATTCAGAGCAGTTTATTCAGAAATGTGAGGCATCTGAAGGTATGAAATATAAATGTGCCTTCATGCGTCTGAATAATTTGAGGGTGACCATGAAACATAGATGAATCGCTGACTGTGTGTGACAGATTAAGAATATGTGTGTGTGTGTGTGTGTGTGTGTGTGTGTGTGTGTGTGTGTGTGTGTGTGTGTGTGTGTGTGTGTGTGTGTGTGTGCGTGTTTGATGCTGAACAGTGACATCTCGTGGATTAAATAAAAACTCAAACTTAATTTCTTGTGAATCCATGGAGATAAAGAATTTTTTCAATGTTAAAGACATCCAAGTGAGGCAATGGTCAACATTAAACAATTAATTTATTGAATTACAATTCAGTTATGATAAGTTACAATTTAAAAAATTAATTCCTTCCCAGAATAAATAAAATTTATTCAGAGCCACAAAACATACTTTAAGTTTAAAACAGATAAAAGAGTCCATTGTTTAGTTTAATGATTAAAAACAGATGTGGTTGAAATGTATTTGCATAAGCCTGAGTTTTGGCTGCATGTGTGTTTAAATCTGACTGCTTGAAATGAGCTCGGCACCAGGAGGAGGTGGGGGTGCAGTGGTTCAGCACAAGAATTGAAAATTAGTCAGTCAAAAACTTTGGGAAAACTTAATTCAAATTAAACAATGCAAGCTACATACACAAAAAAATAGATAATATACATAGTTAAACATTAGTCGTTTGTGTGGTTTTAGAAAATATTTTTTGTGCTCCTTCTTAAAATTCCTGTAACTAAAATACTTAAGCTGGATTTCAAAACAACATATTTATCAGTAAATCTACCTCTTAAAAATATTTAAAAACTGTTAAAAGTTAACAGTCACATCTGGAAATAAATTCCTTCTTGATAAATTATACTGTATACTGTACAAACCTGCATGTACAAAAACTAACAATTATCAGAGCATTTTACAACCTGTAAAGAATATTTCTTTCACTTCTGCACAAGTACGGTAATATCTGTGGAAATCTTTCCTTACATGTTTTGTGTACTGCCAAGTATAATAAGAAGCATACTTGTGCATATTTACTGTATTGCACTTTTGAATTATTGGATCTTTTTGGGCTTGACATTTGCTACATAAGTTCCCTTTAACATGCAGCGCTTTACTCCTCTCTCAGCCAACATGAACATCTGCAATGAAGAGTAGGGCTCTAACTTCAGCTTATGTGAAGCATCACAGCTTATATATTCTGCTCTATCCAGATACCTTCCAGAGGTTATGGGCGATGGTTTGGCCAGTCAGATCAACAATCCAGAGGTTGAGCTCGACATCACAAAGCCAGACATGAACATCCGGCAGCAGATCATGCAACTCAAAATAATGAGCAACCGGCTGAAGAACGCACTGGACGGCAACGACGTAGACTTCCAGGACGCAAGTGGGTCTCTTTCAGAATATTTCTACAAATTAGAGATAGAAATTATTGTGTATGATCAGTTTTGACTATGACTTTTTCCTTGTACAGGTAGTCCTCGACTTACGACGTAGATCCGTTCCTAAGCGGCGTCGTAAACCGATTTTCGACATAAGTCAGAACGTACGTAAATACATGTGACATACCTGTTTTACCAAGCGCGTAAAC
>JARVGS010000979.1:12339904-12351516 GCA_031762315.1 Hypsolebias antenori | reverse complement strand
GGCCCCTGGACCGGGATTTGAACCAGGGACCTGCTCGCTGAGAGGCAGCAGCTCTACCAGTTGCGCCACTGTGCTGCCTCTCTTTTTCAAACCTAAAGAGCTTGTAAAGAAAGCAAACTTAAAAAGAAGTTGCAAACCGAACATGAGTGCTACTTTGCATCTTACTTTGACTTTTACGGAGCCCTTTCTGGGATGTCACCAAAGCTGGTTTTCTGCCATCATGGACAGTAATTTTCCATGTTGCTTACAGCTGCATGCATTTAACATAAACTTGGACAAAGGCTAGAGTGAGTATTTCACAGTACTGGCGCAGCTGTGGCTGAGTGGGCAGAGCAGTCGTCCTCCAATGCAAGAGTTGGGGGTTCGTTTCTACCAGCAGTCACATGCCAAAGCGTCCCTGAGCAAGACACTGGACCCCTTATTGCCTCTGATGTGTGTTCCATCACTGTATGAATGTGATGAAGCACTGATTAATCTTTGTACGGACAAATTATAGAGCTGTATGAATGGGTAAATGAGGGCACAGATTGTAGTGTAAAGTCCTTTGAGTATCTTGATCAAATAGAAAGACGCTATATAAGTACAGTCCATTTACCATTTACTGTACTCGGGTTTGAACTGGGTCTGTGAGTCACTAGCATGCTGTCCTTCACACAAAACCCTTATTTTTTTTCTTACAAAAGCCTATAGAATAGAGCTGTCATTTCTAACCCAGGCACAAAGCCCGGCCCAGCCGTGGTCCAAGCCATGATAATGCACTGGATGGGCGGGCTGGGTCGGTGTCTGGCTTTTGATTGCGTCACCAGATAAGGTGCAATCCAGTTATATGGAAACATGGCTTGCCATACAGTCACCAGCCGCACGCAGCCATTTCATCACAAACTGACCGGCCTTGAAAGACATAAAATAAAGTTCAGTTAAGCTTCAGATGGGCCTATACAGGAAGCGATCTATCGCCCAAATGGACGTTCATTCAACCGCTGTACTCAGCGGACGTGCGCAGCTGACGACACAAGCAGCTGAGATCCCAAAACAGATACGTCAGAGAGGAATTTAATGCATTTTGTCGACCATGGAAGGACAAACACACTCCCTCAGCTCCAATCTTCTGCCCCTTTTATTCAGCCGTGCACGTCCGCCGACTGTTAATAATGGTTAATAAAGTATTTTTGAACTGAATTGAATAACTATATAAGCAGTCAAAGCTTAATAATAAATGCCAGCAGGGTCGGGTTCAGACCTGCAATTACTGTTAATTTATCATGTCTGGTGTGGTTTTAAAATGATGGCTACGTTATGGGACCGGGTCGGATCGGACTTTTTTGGGCCCTAATGCAACTCTACACTGAAGCACGCAGATCAGGACAAGATCTTGCACTTTAGGATGAAGGCAGTGCACTTTAGGATGAAGGCAGTCAGGTACATGTGAAGGATGTGGTCTGTGGATAGGTAATTTACATCAAAAGGGGAATCTTTTGTCAGACAGGGGACAGAGATATATATTAACAAAGGGATGGGAGGTAGCACCTCGTGCATGAGCCTCATAGAAACAAGGCAATAGAGAATGTTTTGCTGTCCAAGGTCTCATGTAAACATAGGAAACACTAGCATACAGTAAGCTGTAGAAGTTCCATAAAACTGTATCAGTAAAAAGTTTGATTACTTTCTGCAAACAATTCTTGAACAAGGCACGGCTATTAGATATGCACCTGGTCACCATACATTAAACAGGGACTGTCATTTGGTCCTTAATTGGTTAGAATGGATAAAATTCAAAGTGTGAATGGATCAAAAGACATTAATTAAATGTCCTTTAAACGGACCAGTGTGACAAAGGTGGAGAGAAGGTATATGAGCCGGTGAACCCTATTTAATATTTCATACAGACAGAATGACTTCCTCTGAGAAAAACGACTGGACAACCTGGCTGAACCCTCATTCCTTGGGTTTTTAATTTGTTCTCTTTGCAACATAAATTCAGCGTGGCGTGAGTATTTAATTAGGTTTCTTAAGCAGCTGCCCACGTTACAGACTTTCATGGCTAATATAAAGCAATGAGTACGATGTCGCCTGGAATGTGTTGGCATGTTTTGTTTTGCATGAAATGCCTAAGATGTCCCATTAATATTGTCAATTCCACTTTTTTAACATGATCCAACCAAAAGCTTTGCTCTAAGAAGTCATGTGAATTTTAAAGGGTTTTGTTTGGAAACAATCAATAGAAAAAACAAATGTTGGTTTACGTAGAAAATATGAATATGACGTGTGCAATGCTTCAGACTCAAAAGTAAAACAGCACATCAGGTCCTAGTGGATCAATAAACACAAAAAGTTTCATTTCAAAGATGGACCATCTACAAATAATGTCTTTATAATTCTGTTAGCAACATTCTGTGTGAAGATGACTCGTATATCTCTGTTTTTGCAGAGATCTGCAGAGGATTGGAGTGTCTCTTGCCGGACACCAGAAGAAAATCCTGACAAGCGTCCAGTCAATGAGGCACCATGGTGATGACCAGTCTCCTACTGAATCTGTGTAGTCACACGCAGACGTGACACTGCATGAAAATGTGACCAGTGTGATGGAATGGGTTGTTCTTCCACACTTCTATTTGAGCCACAGAAACCTACGTTTACTGGTTCTGAAGATCTTGATAATTTCCTTTCATGACCATCTTGGTTGTTTTAATGACTGACTGGATCTATCTTGGACATATTCTTCATGGAATCTATCCACTAAAATTGGAACAGCTCTTGAAATTTAATGTTATTTGCTATACAAACTGGAAAAAAAAAACTCTACACTGTGGAAAATAAAAGTTAATTTCTGACCTTAATGGTCAAAAATCACCAAGACCCTGCTTGCAAGATTTGACTTCAAACACTGCGGTGACAGATTAAAGGAAGACATAAACCAAACACACTCCAGTGAAGAAGAACGTGACAGAGCAGATATGTGTATGAATGAACAAACTGGACCAAATGTTGGGCAAAAGAAAAAAGTTTCTGGATACAAGACGCACACCAAGTCTTGTTTCTTCCAGCATGTTGTGTTGTGAGTACTTCGATGTGTTTGTGAAAATTGCTACGATTTAAATTGCGAGTCATTTTTTTTTTAATGGGACATTTTCAATCTATCTTCACATTGAAGAGCCTGTACATAGTTATATTTGGAAAGTTTTATTTTCCTTTTTGCTCATTTATTTCAACTTTAGCCAAAAGCACCATTTTACTGATGTATTTATGACTTTTAAGTGACTTCTTCACTTGAACCATCCTCAACAAACTTTGAAATGTTGTCGACTGTAGATAACAAATAGATTTCTTTTTTTAATGTGGCACTCGCCTACAGAAAGAACGTCGATGCTTTTGTTCACACTCAAACCCCTTCTGAATATATTCAAGTAGAGATCTATGGCAATACAATCAGAAGAAGACACATCTACCGGTACTCATAAATGTGTCTTTTCAGGCTATGAGGTAATTATGAGGAGTAGAAAAAAAGAAAGCAACTTTAAATGAAGAGGAAAAAACTGCTTCAAAGAGCCACTTTTTGTCAAGTCCAGAAAATCTCAGAAGAGATTACCATCCAGTGTTCTTGTGATTTGGCTGCAAAATCCTAAAGCTGACAAGTCAAGTGTTACTGCAGTGCATGAACCAACCAGAAATCCAGTCATGTTCTGTTCACGAGCAGAACAAATGTCTAAAGTGTATGGCTGCCATCCAGATGGCAATCATCATCCTGCAGTAGGCAGCCTGGCGGGCTCCTTTGTTTTCGTACATTTTTTCATTTGCCGGCAGCCGGACATGTCTTTGTCGTCAGGCTGTGTTTTGACTCAGCTCCAGATTGACACCTCTGATTAATGCTGTTGTGCCAGTCTGCTGATTAAATAAGCTGAAGTGACCTATCCCTGTTCTCATCTGCAAACAGCAACCTTTTCAGCACTCGTTCCACGCATTCAGCCAAATTGATTTGTGACAGACTGTACATGAAAAACATTAAAAAGAAGCCAAATGCTTTGGGTCAGGAAGAAAATTGGTGAATTATTTATTATGTGTCAGCACTTAATGTGATGTTTGACTCCCTGCTCAAAAAGGCCTGATCTTACTGTGGGCACTTCACTTGGAGAAGCACTTTTATCCCAGCACTGTGCGGATTACCAGCTGGGGAACAGCAGCAGCATCTCTCTGCCTTCAGCCCAAACTTCTGCACCAGTGTCCCACAGATTTCTCGTCACTGGATGTTATGATTTCATTTGTCATCTTCTGAGAACTCAGCTCACAATGACAGGACGAGTTTCCTCATCTTCACTGCTCTACATTGCTGGGACGGTCAAGTCTTTTTTTTTTTTTTTAAATAACATTGTGACAGTGAAAGGTCTGCAAACATCATGCAACCGTGCAGCCCGTCCAGTTTTCAATTTTTTTGTTTCCATTTTGCTGAAACTCTCCTGCGATGGTTCAATCTCAATCGCATTTGCTGCTTGGCAACAGCAGCTTATTGAACGTTTTATCAGGAAGCACTGAGATCAACTGGGAGCGTGTCAGTGGTTCAGAGGAATAATTTGTTGTAAATAGATGCCTCTGGAACAACAGTCTCAGCGATGGCTCAGGGGTTTAATAAAGAGCGAGACAACTCGTGTACCTAAAAGCTCAGATTGAATGCCACCTGAAAATGTCACGTGGAAGAAATGAAAGCTGCCAACGCAGGCAGGCGTCATATAACGTGCAGCTGAGTGTGCTCTGTTTACTCTTTTTTTCTAAGATCTAAAGTTTTGAAGGCTGTTCCCCTGTCAGTGTGTGTATTTATAGGTTTGACCAGCAGGAAAGCATCACAAAATGTGATCATTTATCAGAAAATGTGTTCGAGTTCACGGGGAAGGCAGGCTTCTTGCTGGGGTGTATTAAAAAAAGATAAATACACCCTAAGTCTATGCCTAAAAAAAAAAAAAAGATTAACTCTGTGTTTGTGTGTAAACATGACTAGGGCCACGCAGAGATAAAACACTCTCTGATTATAACTGTGCTGAATGTCTGGGTTCATACTGTGTTCCAGTTCAGCTCTGAAACATTCATTTATCGCTGTTTGTTTTTCTTGTTTCCTCTTTGTGTATTGGGGGAGAAATAATCTCCAAGCTCCCATCCGCAGCCACCTTTTGACGTTTCATATTTTAAAATATTGCAAAAAGTCAATAAATAAATGACAAGGGAAATGTTTTTTTCAAATTATACGAGCTGTATTCTTTATCAGTGCTACTGTATTCACAATAGTGTAGCCAAAAAAAAAAAACGTATACTTATAAATTATTGAGGCAAACTTGTTGCATCAATAAGTTTACATTTAAATGATAACTCATCATGGAAGTTGGTAATGTGGCTCATCACAAAAATATCTATAACTTCAAATGTATCACAAAAAAATCAAAAGAAACAAAAGAAGATGATAGAATCCTGAATTTAAACAGCATCACAAGCCAGTGAGTTTGTCATAATAGCTTAATTAGCTTAGTCCATTCTTTCTGTTTGTCTAGAACAGAAAAGTGAGTTGCTGTTGCTGATCTCGTCATGTTAGTCAGATCAAATGAACTTTGCTCAGGATGGGCAGCCATGAACTGACAGTTCATCCAATTTCCTGCTAAGTATCAAATGTGTTTGCCGTTTTCCAAACTATTTCAAACAACCACTTCCCAGATGGCTCCTTGTTAAAAAAAACAAAAAAACAAAACATCTGTTAAGTTTTAGTTCAGCACAAATCGGAACGTCCGACTCGGCTCCTCACGTGACACAAACTGCAGAGGAATACTAAAGAACATGTTGGAGCTTCAGGATAAAATTCGGTTTATGTGTCGAAGCAGGAGTGTAAACGGAGTGCTTTGCGGATGCTATTTTTGCTGCACGCAGAGCATGCTTGATAGACTACTTCAGAGCGTAATAGTAGAGTAATAAATGCTTTGCATATTGACTGGCCTCGAGAATGCACAGGCAAGTCAATGCTTTAATTTCCCAGCAGTGCTCCCTTCCGTTGCATTTTTATTGCTGTGCTTCTAGGCGTGTTACTGCCACCTGGAATAACGTTAAAGCACTGGCAGGAAACTAAACCCCCATTTTATTCCTGCATATGCCTTGTGTGCAGAAAAAAAAAAAACTATATTTATTTTGTAAAACTGTTACAAAATATACAAGCAATGACTCCTCTGTGATTCTAATGGACTGACAGTTGAATTTGATATTTACTGCAGGTGTTTCAGATAATATTCAGACTCAGATCAGCACAGAAACACTGAAAACAGACAAGAAAGGCAGACTCAGAGATACAGGATGTGCCATCTTCATATATTTTAGGGTGGATTTATCTTTTAACTTGTGGTATTTGAAGCTGTTAAGAGTGGACTGCTTCTAAAAGTGAGACTAGAACAGAAAACACGTAAAGCAAACACAGGGAAACGATGAGGGAATCGATTGAAAAGGATGAGAAGGGAGCAGAAAAGGAGAGAAATGAGATGGGAGGAAGAGCGAGAGGCAAAGCTTGACTTGTGTGTGAATAAAAATGAGTCTGGGTGTGGAGAGATTCTGTTCTAACAGCCACCTTCTTTGAATAGCTCGCTCTGCTTCCACTTCCAGGCCACATTGTTCTTCTCTGAGAAGACTGGAGGAAAGCAGTTTTTCTATTTTAAATGCACTCCAAAACATTTTCGTAACACTTGAGGATATGCTGGAACTTTTTTTTTTTTTTTTCACAAAACCCCCTGCAGAGTTTTGTTGTGGTGGGGTTAAGAAGGGTATTTACGGCAAAGCTGAACAATAGTCCCAACCTGTCCGTTTAATTCAGTTTTATAAAAAAATAACAACAATTTAAATGCCCAATTAAGGAAGTGTACTTTGTTTCGCATTTTATTCCATTTTGCCCTTTTTAAAATTCATCCATAGCTTTTGGATGGATTGGCACAAAATTTGATTTATATTTCTCTCAGGTTAAAGTGTGACCAAAAACATCAACGTTTTCATTTTTTTGTGTGATTTTTGTAGTTTTTTTTGTAGGATTTTTTTTTTTTGTATGTATGTAATCAGTGCTAATTATAAATGTTAGCACATAAACTTAGCTGATAAATAGCTGAGCCACAATGCCACCAGCCTGGCAGACTCTAAAATGTTTTTGGAAAAAGAGTAGAAAGTATTCTTATAAGAAGCCGCAATCCTAAAACTGTGAAAACAAGTTTTCTTATACTAAGTGTAGAGATATTTGCTTTTCAACTCCAACTCTTTCCACTTTTTATGGATTTATTGGTCAAAATACGTCAAATTAAAACCAACTGCTTGTTGCAAATACATTGTTTGTATATTTTTTATTCTAGCTGCTTGCCATACTTTTAAGTATAAATGTAATTTATTGTTTCATTTTAGAGTGAAAAAGTAAATTATCAGTTGTAGTCTGCCTTTTTTGTTGCTGGTGGTAAACGCTCCCAGACTCAGAGCGTCACACTGTAATGTGTCATACGGCTGTAATATATTGTGAATATGCGCACATGTGTATTTTTATGTGTGTGTGCTGTTCAGTGTACAGTGAAATGTTTGTGAGTTTGTAGCTGTGAACTTTTTAACTCTTACATTTCCAATGCACTCTTTGTCAATAAAGAAGACAAATCAAACAGCTCAGCTTTGCTTATCAGATATTTATGAGCTTAAGGTCATCGATGGACAAAAGCGAAACTAAAAGAAGCAAAGAAAAAAATTGTTTTAAGGACCTCGACTCCAGCTGGAACATGCAGTAGTACCTGAGGAAAAAAAATTATCAATATTTTTGTGAGCATATATCCAATAGATCATAAAAATGTTGCTTTATTGTCCTAATGTTAATTTTGTTTGTTTTTATTCTAACACAATATGAGATTTGTGCTCATTGAATGATTCAGCCTAAATGTTTAATTTGCTCATGTAAGTTATGGAATGTGTTTGATAACAGCAATTTTTTATTATTTGTTTATTTATTCAGTTAGTTACTCATCACATCTTCTCAGTTTATACCATTGCATTTTAATCATGAGAATTTCATTTTCAAGGGTGTCAGGCTTGCTCCTCGTCTTGGATCCTGTTTGTGGTGTTCATGAAGGGAAACTTAAAGCACGGTCATGACGAGGACGATATCTGGGTTTGCAGATGATGCGGTTCTGTTGGTCATGAGCTTCAGTATACACTAGGATTGTTCCTAACTGACTGTGAAACAGCTGTGATGAGTATCAACTCCTGACTCAGAGGCTGTGATTCTCAACTGGAAAAAGGTGGAATGCCCCTTCAGCATCACGAGTCTCTGCATCAAAAAGGAGTTCAGGTATCTGGGAGGGAGGGAGGACAAATGATGGGAGGATAGAGTGAGAGAAAAATGAACAAAGTAGCACCTTGGCTACAGTAATGTGTCATATTTGTATGTTTTGTGAAGTTTGTCTATTTGCAATTGTTTTTCTGTAGTTCTCTGAGTATGCTATTCAGGTTTCCAGTTTCTCCAGTGTTTCTCTCCTCATGTAGTCAGCTCCTGCTGCTATCACCTGTTCTTTATCTTTCCCCAGGTATTCATCATTGTGTCTCGTTAAGTGTCCCTTTAAGTTCAGAGTCTCTTTGTCTTCACATTATTTGTGGATTGTGCTTCCCACAGCCTGTCATGTTCTGTTCCTCGTGTTATCCAAGTACGTTTCACTGCCTCGTCAGCTTTTGCTTTGAGTTTTCATGTTTTCTACCGTATTTTTGCCATATTAGTCATACCTTTTTGCATAAATTTGCAAGCCCTGCAACTTATACACCGAAGTGACTAATATACAGCCCACCCCCCCATATTTATAACCCAATTTTTGTCATTCATTCTGACATGGAAAATATCGAACACTACCATTTCCAGCCACTAGAGGGCTCTCAACCCATACGGCAAGCCAAGTGTCTCATTAATAGGTAAAAGTGGCTTTTAATGAGACACATTTTTTACCATGTTGTTGTTCAATAGCTCTCTTTAGGACATTGTAAATATTATTACTTTTCACTTATTGGTACTTTTTTGTGTACCCTTATTGCCTACTTTTAGTATTTCTTGTTAGTTTGTTCTTTGATTTTTTTTTTTTTTTTTGCGAGTAAGATTGTTTCTTCTCATACTAAGCATTGTACTGGTAACCCTGCGTTAACCTTGCATATGACAAATAAACAAAACTTGAAGTACTTGGCGTGCCATACCAAGCTACCTTCGTCTCGCTCCAGGACTCCTGGAGCAAATGTCAAATCAGCTGCATTTTGCCGTGCTGCCAGGCAAACTGCAGCTCATTTGACCATAAAAGTGCATTTATTAAGGAAAAGTTAAACTGAGACACACCTTTTGCTATAATGTAAACCAAACAAATAATTGCTTGCAGATGCTATCTTGTTAAATTCTTGTTAAGGTCCTCCCGTGCACGCTCCTGCGGCCACCATTTGGAAGCCAATTGATTTTTTTGGCACAACACCGGCCCATGTTTCCGGGTGGTCAGTGGTGACGCATAATAGATGCAACTTATATGGCGAAGCGACTTATTTATGTTTTTTTTTTTTTGTTGTTGTTGTTGTTTTTCAAAATTATTAGACATATTTGGACTGATGCAACTTATATGCCGGTGTGATGTGTACGGTGGCAAGTATGGTAAATAGATCTTTATTTATCTTTGAGTCCCCCCTGTGTCTGTCTGCGTTTGGGTTCAACAAGCTGATCATGACAGTAATGAGGCTGTTTCTCTGATCCATCATGGTAAATAAGGTGCTGACCTGAATTGGAAAGCTCTTAATTTATTGGTCCGTCTACACTCCAGCCCTCACCTGCGGTCAGGAGGTATGGATTATGACTAAAAGAAGAAGCTCCCAGTTACAGGAGGAGGTGGGGAGTTTTGCTGAGGAAAGGGATGTCCAGTTTTCTCTCTTCAACTTGTTGCCTCATCAACACACTTCTACATGAGGGATGGATGAATGAATAAATGGTCATTTTATTAGTTATTATTTTATTTATTAACCTTTATTTAACCAGACAAATCCCACTGAGATCACAGATCTCTTTTACAAGGGAAGCCTGGGCCTGAAGGCAGCCTAACATGCGTGTTTTTGGCTTGTGAGATCAATTTTTAGGTTTGTAAGGAATCTCAAACAAGAAGGGAAAAAAAATCAAAATCCAAACTGGACATCTTTAAATGCAAACAATCAAGGACACTCTTGGCGTTTTATTTTCGTAAAAAATGCTCCCCTTCATATAACATTAAATCCTTTCATCTGACTTAGTGTAGACCCAAACTCTCAGTGGACTAAAGAAGATGGCTACATCCTGAAATGTAATAAGCAAAGGTAATGAAACTCAGCAATAACTATTTTTTTACAAGCAGAATAAATTATTAATTTATGATAGATAAAAAAGGAAAATTTAATCTGAACAGCCTGTGTTTATGGCTATAAGCCTTCGGTGATGAATATTAAACGTTAGAATTTGAGAATAGGAGCTTGAACGATTCAGAAAAGTAAAATAAAACCCAAAAATTGAAAAAAAAAAAAACTCATAAGGTGGTGTATATGAATCACATTTAAACTTCAATTTTGCCAGTAAAAGAAACCCATTAGCTGACACCCTGCCGAGTCTGCTGCAGGGTAATATTGCGAGCAGCGAGAGCTCTATCAGTTCATATAAAACTGATTAACAGCACACGATCTAGTGCAAATTGTTAATAGATGCCGTGAATGCACACTTGGAGTTTAACTGGCATAAATCCATTAATTGTAACTAAGTGATGAGGAATTAAATTTTACTCCAACTATGTGTGACCTGTGAATGAAGTAGATTCTCTACAATATGAAAATAACAACAGCAACAACAAAAGTTGACTACTTTCCTAAAAATTTAAGTTGACTGCATTCTAGCATGAATTTTCTTCTTTTGAAACACCTTCAGTAGTCAAAGTCAGAGTCATAGTTTCTTTATTGTCGAGATTGTGTACACAGGGTCCCATTTACATCCCACAAAAAAAATGTAAAAGAAAAACAGTAATAAGATCTATGAACTAAGAAAAACAACATAAAATACACTAAGCACTAATAACATAAAAACAACATGCCGAACAGCAGCACAAACATGAGTCTGTGTGAGCAGATGAGCACGCATGAACACAGCAACATGAAACAGATCAGCAACGTGTAACAGATCAGCAACATGAAACAGATCAGCAGCAACAAAATTGGATTTTTCAGTGATTATCCTGGTTAGAGATTTGTGAGTCTAACAGCTTCAGGGTAGAAGCTCTTTCTGAGTCTAGTGGTTCTACACTTAATGCTCCTTAACCTTCTTCCTGAGGGGAGCAGGGCAAAAAGTGTGTGTGCTGGGTGAGTGGGGTCCTTCATGATGAAGGTGGCCCTCTTCCTGCATCTAGAGTTGTAGATGTCTGTGATGGTGGAGAGGCTGATTTCGACAGACTGCAGCCTTCACCATTCTCTGCAAAGCTAAAAGTAGTAGTAGACGTGAGATCCAAGAAAATCAACAAACTCAGTTAATTAATTTCTATTAAAAAAAAAATCTGTTTTCTGACGGGTCTAATGATTCTTGTTTTTGGGGGGGGGGGGGGGGGGCT
>JARVGS010000979.1:12283700-12295207 GCA_031762315.1 Hypsolebias antenori | reverse complement strand
AATAGAGTTGAACGCCCAGGATACCAGATCCATTATCTTAATTTACGTTCGGGAGGCGTGTACCAGGCACTTCAGACACACAGAGTGCGAAGCAGGAGGAAGGAAAAATGGGGGAGGAAAAGCAGAAGCAGCCACCTCGATCAAGAGCCAGAGAGAAAAAACAGAATCCAGGCGGATGTCCGGGAAAGGGTCCACTGGGTCAGGCGGGCAATTCCCCGTGGACCACAGCTGCAGGAGACGCTTCTCTCCAGCTGTCATCCTCTTCTTCACCAAGTCCAGGAAGAGCTGCACCAGTCTGGCAGACCACACCCCAAGCAACAAAACACCTCTCGGATGCCGGAAAAGTCTGGTCTGGCTGTCTCTACCAACCACCTCAGGTTCACAGTCCCTGATTTGCACAGTACCTTTGACAGACCCGACATTGTGCTATTACAGACGTCCATTCTTGCTTCACAGACTAGTGGTTCCTCTAAGAGCCACTGCAGAGAATTGTACATTTTTGATATGTTTGGTTTAAAAAAAAGAAAACACTTAGAAAACACTCTTATAAAACTTGGGCAACTCCTTTAACTTTAAAAGGCCAACATTGTTTAGAAACAGAGCATAATCCAGAAGAAGAACAAGAAGGACAAGAACAAGACGGACAAGAACAAGAAAAGAACAAGAAGGACGTGAACAAAAAGAAGGAAAAGAACAAGAACAAGAAGGACATAAAGAACAAGCGCAAGAATAAAAATAAGAGGAAAAAGAACAAGAAGTAGAAGAAGAACAAAAAAAACCAAGAACAAAAACAAGAAAAAGAAGAAGAACAAGAAGGACAAGAACAAGACGGACAAGAACAAGAACAAGAAGGACATGAACAAAAAGAAGGAAAAGAACAAGAACAAGAAAGGACATAAAGAACAAGCGCAAGAATAAAAACAAGAGGAAAAAGAACAAGAAGTAGAAGAAGAACAAAAAAAAAAAACAAGAACAAAAACAAGAACCAGAAGAAGAAAGTGCTATGTGTTGTCATCATTGTATGTTTCTATACAATGATGAAATTAGTTATCTGCATTAAACCCATCACACATAAGATACACCTAGGTGGAGCAGCCGCGCAGCTATGTCAGCACCCGGGGAGCAATTAGGGATTTGGTGTCTTGCTCAAAGACAACACAATATGTGGGCTTGGAAGGGAGTTGAATATGTGACTTTCTGGTCCCAAGTCTGCTGCCCTACACCACTGCCCAGAGCTCCTTCCTGAACTCAGTCAGAGCCCCACCCCCCCACCACCACCAATCTCTCCTCCTGATTTTAGATTGTACTACATTATTCACATTGTACTATAGTATTCACATTATACTGCAGTATTCACATTGTACAGGACATATCACTGTATTATGTTTATAAACTTTTTTCTTCTTTCGGTTGCTCCCTTCCTCAGGAGTCACCACAGAGAAATAACTCGCACTTGGCTACTGTTTTTATGCCAGATGTCCTTCCTGATGCTACCACAGACCACTGAGCTACCACAGTCTCTGTGTGGAGCAGAGAGCTACCATCTAGGGTGCCCGGGGGAGCAGATGGTGGGGGTTAAGGACCTTGCTCAAGGACCCAGAATGGGGCAAATGAAGGTGGAGGCAGGTATGGGTGCTTCACCTTTCCCACCCACATTTTGATGTTGTCAGTCAAGGGGGTCAAACCAGCAACCGAATGATCACAGGCCCACCCTCTCTAACCTCTGTACTGCCACTCTCCCTCCCACAGCCCCTGAGACAACATTTGTTGTAAATCAACGCTGTATAAATAGAACTAAATCAAGTGGGGAAATGAGGTTTGTTAAAATTATCTCTAAGAGACTGACTAGATTTTCTGCTGCAGTTCAGCTGTTTGTGTGCACGACCACAGCACTTGTTTCCTCTGAAACTGAAGGTTTTTGAACCAGGCCTCAAAGTGGAGGTTTTTGGGAGTGAAAATGGGCCAGAAGAGATGGCTTCATCACAAACATCTACACTTACAACATGGCTCCAGGGTTGTGCAGCACTGAACTTCCTGCTGGCTTCAAATTCTACAGGAACATGAGAGAAACATCTGACATTAGTGAGGAGAACTGCAGCTTTGAGTAGTCAGACGATGTTCTGTTACGTACCTTAGTGGTGTTCAGAGGTAGCACATGCAGCTGGTAAACAGTCAGACACAGTTTGCTTAAATTGATGTAAAAGTTCACCATCACATCACCAGGCATGGGGGGAGTAAACATTTTCTGGAGATCAAACGATAAAGAGGAAAGTAAGTCAAACAGCAGTTACTGAGAGAAAACAGAAAGCTGAGGCTGAAGGACTTTGCTGAAACTGAGATGTTCACACAAAAAACTAGAACGCCAACGAAAAGGAGGAACATGCTAGCTCAAGCAAAAAACAAGTAAACAAAAATACTACAAGCTAAATGTAGTGAAATTCCCTTTGTTGAGAATTTCTCTACTTTTAGCAGGGAGCCTGTTTACTTTTAAAATGATTTTAAAGTTTTGTTGCTGACCTAAAAAGGCTCTGAATGGACAAGCTTCTGTATATCTGAGCAACCTCCAGATCCCTCAGAGCTAATGATCGTTTGCTTTTAGCTGTCTTGAGCTCCAGGCTGGTCCTGTCAGTTCTAGCTCCTAAACTCTGGAACCAGCCGCCTCTTCAAAGTATCATAATGCTAGCTAAAAGCCAAAAGTACCAAGAGGTCAGCTAAAAGCAGCAAAAGCAAGACAACCCCTAAAAAAGAGCGATTCTGCAGGTGGTGACCACAGGTCATTTCTCTGTTCTCACCCTTTCTGGTTGACCTTTTAGTCACTTTTTCATTTTGTTAGTTCTCTCATGCGTAGAAGCATCATGAGGTGTTTTTTACAGCCTGAAGTTGCTGAAGTAGTGCAGCTAATTCAATATGGAACATCAGAAACAACACAGCAGTAGGACCACTACCTCGTCCTTTGTGTAAGGAAGAGCAGGAGGTCCACTGCCAGGGCCCTACAAAATGACCTCCAGCAGGCCACTAATGTGCATGTTTCCACTCAAACTGTCAGAAACAGACTCCATGAGGGCCCGACGTATAGGGCCTGTGCTTACAGCCTAACACCGTGCAGCGTTTGCTAGGGAACTAAAATTGGCAGATTCACCATTGGTGCCCTGTGCACTTCATGGATGAAAGCAGGTTCACACTGAACACATGTGACAGACATGACAGAGTCTGGAGACACTGTGGAGAATGTTATGGTGCCTGCAACATCCTCCAGCATGACCGGTTTAGTAGTGGGTCAGTCATGGTGTGAGGAGGCATTTCTTTGGATGGCCACATGTGCTAGCCAGAGGTGCCCTGACTGCCATAAGATACCGGGATGAGATCCTCAGACCCATTGTGAGACCATATGCTGATGCAGTGGGCTCTGGGTTCCATGACAATTCTAGGCCTCATGTGACTGAAGTTTGTCAGCAGTTCCTGCATGATGAGAGCATTAATATTATGGACTGGCCTGCCAGTTCCCCAGACCTGAATCCAATTGAGCACATTTGGAATATCATGTTTATGTCAATCCACCAAGGCCACATCGCATCACATACTGCTCAGGAGCTAAGTGATGCTCTAATCCAGGTCTGGGATGAGATCACCCAGGAGAACATCCGCTGTCTCATCAGGAGCATGCCTAGGCATTGTTGGAAGGTTATACAGGCACATGGAGGCCACACACAGTACTGAGCCTCATTTAGAATAGTCTTGATGAATATTCACTGATGTTGACGCAGCCTGTCATGTTACAGTCCACCTTCATAATGAGTATGAATCCAAATCCAGATCTCCATGAAGTAATAATTTTGCTTTACATTGATCATTTTTGTGTTGTTTTCTTCTCTGTCATTTCCACTGTGCTAATAATAAAGTTTGTCAATGAGAATATTTAATTAATTGAGGTCTAGGATGTGTGATTTTAGTGTTCCCTTTAATTTTGTGAGCAGTGTGTGTGTACAGGTAGTCCTCGACCTACGACGTTTCCACTTTACGAACGCATCTCATTTAAAAAAAAATTATTTTGAAAAATGTTACTTTGAAAAGCCAAGTTCCGGTTGTACTTCCTGTACGGTAAGAAGCAGTAGCTTGACAGCAGAAACAGTGGAGACAGCGGAAATTTACAGGAGGTTGGGTCTGGTTTACAGGAGGGAGAGGGGGAAGAGTAGCTTGACTCAGTGGAAACAGTACAGGAGAGAGACGGCAGAAACAGCGTTAGCTGGGCCGGCAGCATACTAGTAGGTTATTAACTCTTTTTTCCCTTCATTATGGCTCCAAATGTATGGAACTAACATGCTAACAGGTCTTACTATAAACAGTCTGGACCGCACGAACTACAGGGAGCCTCAGATGTTGGAGGGACACCGAGCAAACATGCTAACAGGCGGAGGAAGGCCTCACCAGCTCCCGGTAGGAAATTAACTCTTTTTTTTCCTTTATTATGGCTCTAAAATGTATGATTTTTTTTAATAATTATGTACAGTACTGTGTTATGATATGCTAAGTACTTGTTAACTGTACAGTTAAAACTTCTGGTGAGTAAACGCTGGGGTGGCACATGGCTGCAGCTGCATGTGGTACTTTTTTCCTTGTTTTTGGTTTATTTATTCAGTCCTTTCTGCTGTTTTACACATATCCTTGCCTGGGCATTTCTATGTGTTTCTTGCTGTGAAGTGTCCTTGAGTGTCCTAAAAGGCGCTTTTAAATAAAATGATTATTATCGTATTTAGTGCTGTACAGGTCTCATGTATGTTTCGACTTACAGCGTTTTTCGACCTACGAACGGGTGCAGGAACGGATCTTGTTCGTAAGTCGGGGACTACCTGTACAGTACACTTATTTTTGTTTGTGTGTGTGTTTGTTTTTTTTATTGCTGCTTTGTGTGAAAAAATAATCTCAGTCTGGACAACATATTCAGCTGTGAGGCAACATCTGCAAACAACCACATCAGGCTCCACAGCTGTCAGTGAAGAACAAAATTATCTAAAGCTGTGTTTGAGTTCAGGCTCTCGAAACTGGACAGCAGAAGTCTTGGGAACTGCAGTTTCCTCTAATAAACCTGTTTCCCAGCTCAGGCTGCAGACTGTAGGCCTGGAATTGGATGCACATCCATGGACATGATTAGACACGTAGTGGGGCTGCTGCTGCTCATTTAATGGTTTGGAAATGTTTTCTTGACAGTCTTTGGGCTTTTAGTGCCAATAGATTTTGGTTTAAAAGACAAACTTTGTCTCTGAACATGTGCCTTACTCAATCTCTGCAATTCCCTGCTCATTATCAGTAACTTCAAGTATTTTTACGCACCATGTCACATAGAGGTTGTCATTTTTTCTTTTTTCCCCCTCTCTTGTGATCTGTTATTATGTTGAATGTGTTGCGAATGACAGACAGCTGCAAATGTATCAGGTTTTATCTCAATAACCGTAAAATTCACTGAGATGTAAGTTTTGTGAATGATAAAGTTGAGGTGTAGCAGCCATCTTGAATCAAAGTAACGAGTTGTACATGTCGACCTCATGTGTCCTTTCTGTTAAGATATTTTTGCTCAAAAATAAAGTTGATTCCAGAGGTGAATTGCAGAAAATGAAAACGCAAAGTAAGCAAGGAAATAAAATTAATTGGAAATGTGCGTCTTAAATATGAAAATAAATAAATAAAATCAGGTGGAACATGGACTTCCTGCTCTTTCAAATTAATTTGAGTTTGACAATAATGAAGAACCCCAAGAGGATTTGGATGCACGAATCCAATGAAACTGGAACCTAAAGGGCCTTTTCTATTTTTTAAAGTGCTGCAAAGAAAATAAACCAGTTTTTCCACTGGAGAGTGTTACATAATGTCTCTGATAAGTTGAAGAAATCAAAAATAATTTGGTGAACTGGAAATAAGCACCAAAATACCACTAATGATCCTCTGGAACAGTACTGAAGCCATGTCAAAGTGAACCTCTTTAAAGACTATTTCAGGCTACATCACAATTGAAGTCTTCCCCTTTTCGCAACATCTCCTTTGTTCTCCTCTGGTCTCCAGCCACAGGCGTATCGCCGTTCAGAATAAACAGCGGCAGCCCCTTTCGTATCAGGGCCAGGGCATCACCGCAGCGTGGCCCCTCTCTGAAGCAAGCAGGAGAGGAGATTACTCTGTTCACATCAAAGGAGGTTTGTCTAAGTTGGGTCTGGTGTTGTGATGGTGGAGCAGACCCTTGGAGCAGCCTTGACGTTCTTATCTCTCCTCCACAGACTCCCTCTGCTTTCCACTGCAGCACAGCTGGCTCTCGGTAACACTGACACATGGATTTGTGGCTTGGCGCAGTCAAATGTGCACACAGACAAACACAGTTCACATTCTCTTGTATGAAAATGCACAAAGATGCACACAACACTGAGGCAGCTCTTTTTCAATCTCCTGATATTAGAATAATTTGTTCTGCTGAGCGAGTCTCTGCTGAGAGGTGAACCTGCTTCAGTGAATATGCAAAACAGATTAATGGAAACGGATTATTCTGAGATGGATGCTTGCAAAAAGAACTCCCTACATGTGAATAAGTTGTTCAACATTTGAGTCTCTCAGGGTGTAACCAGTAACATTAAAGTAAAAACAATGTAAAAAATCCACCCACGTGAAATATTCATGCAAATATTATTGCATATCATTAACCTGAAAGTGAACAAGTAAAAACCTGGGTAAAAAGGTAAAAATTTCAGCAATAAAATTTTAAATTGGTATTCGTCTGCCAATTCGTGTTTTTCTTTTTTATCTGCCACTACCAAAAGATGGGGGAGTTTGCCCATGTCTGTGTATTTGTGTAGTTTTCTGTTGGCAAAATATCTCTTGAGCCACTGGATGGATTTGAATAAAACTTTCTATAAGTTGACATTGGATGTAAATTGCTGATTCTACATCTGACAAGATGAATGAATTGGAGATGCACGAAATTGGATTTTTGGCTGATATCTGATATGCCGATATGTTAAAACTTATTTTAACAACACAGACTCGTTGCCACTTTTCAAATCCAAAATCAAAACTTATCTGTTTAAAGTAGCCTACGCACTGTGATTGCAACTGTATTGTCATATTTTTTTAAAATCATTATTTAACCTTTATTTTTACAGGTAGTCTCATTGAGCCATGAGAACTCATTTTCAAGAGTGACCTGTTTAGGGAGCAGATGGTGGAGGTTAAGGGCCTTGCTCAAGGGCCCAGAGTGGGGCGAATGAGGGTGGAAGCAGGTGTGGGTGTTTCAACTTTTCCACCCACATTTTGATGTTGATGGTACTAGGAGTTGAACCTGCAACTTTCCGATCACAGGCCCATCTTCTCTAGCCTCTGCGCCACCACTCCCTACATTTTAATTCAATTTTTCTTGTTTTTATTGTTTGTTTTTATGATTGACAATGTAAGGTGACCTTGAGTGCCAAGAAAGGCGCCTAAAAACAAAATTTATTATTATTATTATTATTATTATTATTATTATTACAGATATTTATACACTTACCTTTTGTCAGAAAATAGTCCTCTTATTTGCTACAAAAATTGTGTAACAGCTGTTAAATCTGGTGACATATCCAGTAACAGCCAACAGTTCTTTCAATGTATTGTTTGCCTTTTTTTTCCTTTCTTTCTTTCAGCTGTTTATGTTTGTTTGTCTTTTCTCTCACTGTAACTGTGTCTCTATTACCACCAAACTTCCTTCATATTTTGTCTTTCTCTGTTGCCTTTTTTTTTTTTTTTTGGCATTGACAACTTTGGGCCTCAGTCAGAAAGGAGGTGGGGGGGTTGTGTGTTTGGTGGGAGTGACAAAGGATATGGGGTTGATGGTGTTTTTTCCGTGGGACTGCCCATCTTTGCAGCATGATTGGTTCCCTGGCATGACATCACACCCCATGGAAGTAAAGGGGCTGTTTCCAAAGCTGTGACTGAAACAGCTTGAAATCATCACAATAAATACACTTTTAAAACCAATTTGCGTCGCTTGCAATGTTTGTAAAGAGTTCCTAGTTTTCTCTGCCATAATCACTTTCCCCACAGCTGACTCATCCCAGTCGTCCACCAAGCCACGCCTGCATCTGATTCCAATGACTTCCTGAACTACTTAAACCCTTACCAGATGTTCATCCTTTGTTGGAACATTATGTTGCCTTTGGTAAGTTAAGTGACAGCCGAAGACTAATTCCTTGGAAAATATCAAAAGGTTAATCACAATTTCTCAAGTCCTGCTCCTCCATGTATCCTTGACCACCACTCATTTTTTGTGACCTTGCCCGGATATCATTCTGCTCCTACAAACAATGTCAATGTCAATTTATTTATATAGCACATAAAAACAACAGAAGCTGGCGAAAATGCTTTACAGTTAAGACAGATTAAAAAGAGTAAAAATGTATCTAGTGCCACTGAAATATAGTAAAATTAACAATAATATAACACACAACAATAAAATCAGCTCAAAATTTGACTCTGTGTGGATCAAATGCCAAGGAAAACATATGAGACTTGAGCACAGATTTAAAAGTCTCAACAGTCTGAGCGGTCTTTAAATTCTCGGGTAAACTGTTCCACAGCTTTGGAGCAGCAACTGCAAAAGCCCGATCACCTCTGGATTTCATTCTGGATCTGGGGACATCTAAGAGAAACTGGTTGGTAGACCGGAGTGCTCTTACTGGAGTGTAGATGTTAATAAGATCACATAAATATGATGGGGCCAGACCTTTTAAGATTTTAAAAACAAGCAATAAAATCTTTAAATCAATCCGGAAGTGGACAGGAAGTCAGTGGAGAGAAGCCAGGACAGGGGTTATATGTTCATACTTTTTAGTTGCTGTTAAAAGATGAACTGCTGCATTCTGGACAGATTGTAAGTGATGCAAAGATGATTTGTCTAAACCAGCATACAATGAATTACAATAGTCCAAACGAGATGTAATAAAAGCGTGAATCACCTTTTGAAGATCTCTGAAAGGGAGACAAGACTTCACCTTGGCAATCAGTCTTAGTTGGAAGAAACTGTATTTCCCAACTGCATTTATCTGTTTGGCTAATTTAAAAGCACTATCAAAAATAATTCCCAGATTCCTGACATTGGAGTGGCTATATGAAACCAAGGGGCCAAGCGTGTTAAGGGTGTTACATTTACCAAAGCTGATGACTTCTGTTATTTATTTATTTATTTTTTTTCATTTATCCATCCATCCATCCATTAAATACAGAAAAATTAGTTTTAACCAGACTTTAATGTTGTTTAGACAGTTCAAGAGTGGATCCAGTGGAGTGATCCTGTCTGACTCAATCAGAAGATATAACTGAGTATCATCAGTAAAGCAATGAAAAGGGATGTTGTGTTTTCTAAAAAATGGACCCCAAAGGCAACATTTAGAGATTAAAAAGTAGTGGACCCAAAATAGACCCTTGGGGGACCCCACCGATCAGAGGAGCTGGAGATGAAGAACATTCCCCTAAATGAACAGAAAAACTCCTGTCAGTCAGGTAGGATCTAAACCAGGATAAAACTATGCCTTTGATACCAACCACCTGCTCAAGTCGTGACAACAAGATGTTGTGATCCACGGTATCAAAGACAGCAGAAAGGTCTAAAAGCACTAAAACAGCAGAGCTTCCGAGCTTCCTGCATCAGTGGTTAAAAGAAGGTCATTAAAAACTCTTAAAAGTGCTGTCTCTGTGTTGTGGCCTGATTTAAAACCTGACTGGAATTTTTCAGACAAAAAAGGTAGTTTAGAAATAGGTCTGTAATTTAAGAGCAGTGTTGGGTCGAGGTTTTTCTTGTTTATGAGAGGCTGCACCACAGCATGTTAAAAAGTAGCTGGAACACAGCCTGATGACAGGGACATGTTAATCAGGACAACAACTAATGGAAAAAGAATGTTAAAAATTTCCTTAAACAGTCAAGAGGGAACACAGTCCAAAGGTGAATTAGAAGGCTGCATGTGGTCCACGATGTCCTTTAAAACAGCAAGTTACTAGCTCAAACTGTTCAAAGGCAACTGAGGATGGAGGAAGTAAGGAGGGGTCTGTGTAAAATTGTGTTGAGGAGGGTCTCAGAACAGAGATTTTAATCACAAAAATAATTGAAAACTGTTCACAGAGTGAATCACAAGGATTCACAACAGAGTTAAAAAACATTACAAAGAACCTGAGGTCTGTGACTATTGCTTGAAACCACGTTAGATAAAACAGCATTATTAGCAGCTTTAACAGCTCTCTGATAATTTGACAAGCTGTCTTTAAAGATGTCCACGGAAAACTGCAGTCTGTCCTTACTCCATTTCCTCTCAGCTAGTCTGCACTGGCGTCTTAGCGTGTGGGTGGATTAGCTCAGCCACAGCTGACATGACTTCCTCTTTTTGATTTTCAGAGGAGCAAGAGTTCAAAATGTCAGAACATGTAGAACTAAAAAGAACAGTAAACGCATCCACGCTAGACACAAAGCAGAACTGAGGGTTGCAGGAGACAGAGTTATTAAAGCCGGTACAGAAGCGCAGCGATGGTCCACCCCACTCTTTCCTACCAGAGACCATCACAGTGAACAGAACAGGTAGATGGTCTGATAAAAGAGCTCCACAGATTTCCACAGTTGATACATTTATCCCATAAGACAGCACAAGATCCAGTGTGTCCTTTTTCATGAGATGCACCTGTGACAGACTGCATGAGATTAAAAGTCAATAATGTTCATAAAATCTCTGACCAGAAGTCCAGCCTCACAGCAGACATGAATTTTAAAATCACCAACTATTAAAAGACGGTCATAGCGTAGCATAAGTCCCGTCATTAAATCAGTAAAATCTTTAATAAAATCCTTGCTATGTTTAGGTGGCCGGTAGATTGTGGCGCAGAGTAAAAGAGGAGAGAAGTTTATCTCCACCATGTGAAGTTCAACACTCTGGTAAAAATGAGTGGGGATCAGCAGACATTTAAAACTGGATTTAAAAACAGAGGCTAATCCACCTCCTTTACCGAGGAGAGCTAAAAAAGTGCAGTCAGGAGGGAGACGTTCAGAAAATGGAGCCAACTCACCAACATGAAGCCAAGTTTCTGTCAAAAACATAAAATCCAGATTTTTGGACGTAAAAAAGTCATTCAGAATAAAAGTCTTATTGGTTAGGGGCCTCACATTCAGCAAGGCTACTCGGAGAGTCTGATCCTTGCTGTCTGCAGCAGGTGCATGAGCCAGCTGGCGAAGATTCTTGAAATTTATTGTGCCATGTTTGGAAATCCTTTCTTGTCGCTGGTATGAAGATTCACGCTCCAAATGAAGGGATGAAGTCATAGATTTAATCCAGTGATGTCTCCATTCATACAAATAGATGCTCATATGATAGTGGAAGAAACCAGAATTGTTGCCAGATAAGTTCAGATATTCTTTAATTCTCACCAAAAATCCTCCTCGCTTTACACGTCTGTTCTGTGAAATTCTTTAAATAATGCACAGGACTCGAGGAAGAATCGGCACAATGAATGAAAAC
>JARVGS010000979.1:12238093-12253916 GCA_031762315.1 Hypsolebias antenori | reverse complement strand
TTTTTAGGATCGTTTTTTTTGTGTGTGTGTGTGTGTGTGTGTGTGTGTGTGTGTGTGTGTGTGTGTGTGTGTGTGTTTGAGGCAAAATTGTAACTGGTCACATCTGCTGTTGGAGAAAATAACACAAAGACAGTTTAAAGTATTCTGGCAGGTGTTTACATGTCTGTGGATATAGCCACAACATTTCACTCGTGAGTGGTTGAGATTAAAGTGAAGACAGAATTTCAGTTGGTCTGACCCGCAAGGACGGAGATTATGTAATCACATGCTACAGATTCAAACATGCTTGGTTTCAGCGAGGCTTGTGGCAAATCTGGTTAGATCCAAGGTGCAGAAAGAGAGAGTGGATTCTGAATTAAGGAACTCATATTTTGGGCTCGAGCGCTGATTAGCAGTGCAGTTCTGCTCACTCAGATGTTTGGGTTTTATTAGGGTTTTTTTTTTTTTTTTTTTAGGTTTTGGCACAACCCTTCTCTCTAAAAGCACATCTATGAAGTGGGTCATAGAGCTTTTTTGTTGTTGCTGTCTTAAGACTAAAATTGATATACATGTTTTTGTCTCTAAGACTTTTCTATGGACATACAGTATAAAGCTACTGAATGTTTGTTGTCAGTTTTTCTATGTACTGGTAGTCCAAAGACCTGCAGTGATTAGGCAAATAATGCACGTCAAAGCTGCATGCGTGAGCCCAAACGCTATACTTGAAGACTGAAGGACTAGATGCTTTCATGCAAAAACAAGCCAAACAGGCTTCCTCGCAGGGCTCCACATGTTTGTTATCTACAATCAGAAAACAGTTTTATCTGATTCAGTGCTTTGTAGTTAAAATTTGTTCTTCGTCAGTTTAACTCCCCCCTTCTTATGGAACACCAAAATGCTCAAAATTAAATGTGTAAATAAAACATTATGAAATAAAAACATTTTTCATTTTTATTCTTTTATCTCATAATTGTGTTTTTCATAATGGCTATTTCATGATGCCACTTTTCAGTAGAATGACGTCAGCTGTCAATCAACATCAGTGAGTTGGACCTGCACGCTCACTGGCTGATCCTTCACATCCATAGTTTTCCTGAATACCTGCTCACTGGTACAACTGGTGTTGCTCTTGTGAAATTCAAAGAACTGTAACAGCAAGTCCTCTCATACGCGCTCCCGTGGCACTGATCGATGGCAGTCCAGCACTTTTTGTCATGGCACTTGTATCTTCTGAGAACTTAATCCTCTCAGTTTGATCTGCTAAAGTTATCAGAGCTGAACGAAGTTCATGCATCTCTGCCATCCTTCATGACCGTTACCTAGCAAGTCGCTGCTAGCTGTACCAGTGAGCAGGAAAAGTAATGGATGTGAAGGATCAGCCAGTGGGCGTGAAGGTCAAACCCACTGACGTTGACTGACGGCTGAAATCATTCTGCTGAAAAGTGGCATTATGAAATAAATAAGCCATTTATGAAAAACACAATTATGAAATAAAAGATTAAAATGATTTTTTTTCATAATAATGAGCTTACTTATTTCAAAATGCTTTATTTATTTAATATTGAACATTTTAGTGTTCCATACCTTCTCTCTGTTAATCTGGTTAACAATAGTTTTCACACTGTTATGACAAATATGCTACAGATTTTGGAGTATGTGTGCATGCACAATACTCCATTGAAATGTGTACAAATTGCATCATTGCAGATCTTTTGCATTTGCTTTAAGAATTAAACACACAGACTCTGGTTTTCTTTCCTTCAACACAAATATCGTAAAAAAAAAAAAAAAAAAACTTTGTGAAGATGGCTGTACGTTTCTAAAACACAACCGGGGAATTTTACTCTCATACAGCAGATATATGCTGGGATACTTGACAATGTTGTTTTTAAAAACTAGGCATGAATGAATCTTAAGATTCTGCACATATTCTGTTTGCGGTGGGAGATGTCAATCAACATAAGCTCCATGCTTTGATTTGTTTAATCTAAATGAGACCAAACATTCATATGAGACTAAATAAGCATTTAGATGTAATAAAGTGTGTTTGATACTTGTGATTCATCATCAGGAAGGTCTGTAGTGGCTTTTAAGAGTCATTTTCTCTTGATTGCATGTAGAAAAGCCCCAGTGACTGCAACCATTGCTTTTTGTGTTATGGGTATGATTCCATGCCATGGTGGTTTTAAGCTTTTAAGACGTCTGACACTCACAAGAGACAGACAGTTCTAAAATAGTAGACCTGACCACAGATGCATCTGAGGTTATTTTGTGTTTATGGTAAATTGTAAGGTACATATTTTCATTCCAGAGTTAGTGTGGCATTTTTTTTAAGTGCTTGGTGGTCATGACGGGCAGGAAATGCTTTATCCTATTTTGGGTTTTATAGCTCTCGAGTTGGCTTTCAAAAGAGTTTGACTTTTTTTATTCCTTGTGCTGTTTTTGTATTTAGAGTGTTTTGTTGTGAGAAAATATCTTTGTGAAGCATCAAAACAGACTACCGTGCAACCTGTTAATTGAAAAATCTTTCATCTTAATAAAATGTAGGTATGTAAAAGAAGTGCCTACTTTACACTTGCTGATACATTTGGAAATAAGCTGGTCAAATTTGTATGGGTCATTCACATTATTTCATTACCAACATCATCCACACCATGGCAGCTTAAATCTAAGAATACACTTTATTAATGATAAAATAATAATAATAATAATAATACTGTAATGATAATAAATAAATAAATAAAATCTGTCATTTTCTATTGACATTGTTTGTTAACCCAGATATTTGGGCCTGTAGCTTTAGATATTTCGGACATAAGAATAGCTCCCTTGCAGGTGTCAAAATACAGATCTAGCTGCAACAAGGCTGCAAGCCTCTGCAACTCACATGAGGTAACTGAAAGCTCCCACAAACATTTCTGGACATTTGGAGACTTTTTTTTGCAAATGCTGCTTACCAACAGTTTGAACCTGGGAGATGCTACCCTACAGCCCTACTCATCAGATCTATAGTGAGTGAAACTAGGAATGATCTTGCATTTTATAGTTAAGATCTCATGTATTTGCAGGATGGAGGCATCATGCTTGGACCTGGCTCTTGAAGGTGAGCGGCTCTGTAAGACGGGGGACTATCGTTCAGGGGTGTCCTTCTTTGAGTCTGCCATACAAGTTGGAACAGAAGACCTTCAAATCCTTAGCGCCATCTACAGCCAACTAGGAAATGCCTACTTTCACCTTCAAGAGTATAATAAAGCCTTAGAGTACCATCGACATGACCTCACACTTACCAGGTAAAAGTTTTCACAAATGGACAGCTTATTGGTCTTGCTTGTGATTCTTGACTTGAGGTAGCTATTGTGTACAACAATATAGTTTTACAATATGTTTTGAAGAAATTCATGGAAATGTCATTTATTTATTTATTTCAGTTATTTTCTTGGCCATTGTGTCTTCATGTTTTCATACTTGTACACTTTGTCTCCTAATGTATGTTTTTTTTTTTTTAATTCCAGAACAATTGGCGATGAACTTGGTGAAGCTAAAGCCAGTGGCAACCTTGGGAACACATTAAAGCTTTTGGGACGATATGATGAAGCAGTGGTTTGCTGTCAAAGACATTTGGATATCACAAGAGCCATGTATGATAAGGTGAGTGTTTTTATTTTACGCCCATCCATTGTGGTGTAGTATCCGTCCATATGTCCATTTGTAAACTTTCCCTGTCCCGTCCATAACTTCTGATCCTCGCAAGATAATTTAATGCAACTTCATTTACCATATGCATCATCACAATATGGAGTGTCTTTATACTTTTCATCACCTCAGCCCCAAAATCAAGGTCACAAATCAAGGTCAGATGTTATACAGGTCTTTTCATGTTGAGGCCATTGCTATAGATTGCTGTGTAGTAGTTAGTCGACAGGCGTAAACTGTACCAAATGTGGTACTCTTGTTTTTTTTTGTTTTTTGTTTTCCTTATTTTGTTTTAGAGCAAGAGCTAGTTGGCTACCAGTAGTGGAAAAATAAAACAAGTTGATTTACACTTAGGCAATTTGCCAGTGAAAGTTCAATTCCGGTTTGATTACTAAAAGGCCATTTGATTAGAACAAATGGATTGATTAGTTTTCAGCCGTACTGTATTACATGCTGTGCAGCCATTTAACATTTTTGCAAATGCATTCGTTGCCAGCCAGCATGCAAACAAGATGTCAGTGTATTTTAAGTATATAATTACAGCCACAGTCACTCTGGTTTCTGCTGTGCGTGTTGTAGGTTGGGCAGGCTCGAGCGCTGTATAATTTCGGAAACGTTTACCATGCCAAGGGCAAGAGCATCTGCTGGAGTGGAGGTGAGCCAGGAGAGTTTCCAGAGGAGGCTAGGACTGCCCTAAGAAAAGCTGCACAGTACTACGAGTGAGTTGGTATTCTTGTTTAAATCTACATGGGTTGTTTTATTTTACCCTGAAAAACATGGGGTTATACAGAGGGACTGGTGGTGTAATAAAACAGGGTGACAGATATATTTGTGTAATGTATACTGGTAGTATTTACTAAATGTTATTTTCTTTCTCAAGTTCTCTAACTTGTATGTAGAATTCCTAGTAATTCATTGAAATAAGTCTGTGTTGCTCTCACCCCACACATTTTTAAGGATTGTGGGTATTGAACCGACACGAATGAGTTTGCATACAGTTTAAAAATCTAACCACACCCAGCCCTGGGAAATGACGTTATTAGAAGAAAAAATGTTAAATAGTTAACAGCTGACTGCAGACTGCAGGAGGAAGACAGCAACAGATTACAGAGACTGAAGCAAAAAAATAAAATAAAATAAAACAAGGATGGATGAGGAACGCATCAGTTTTGCATTGGACTAATCAGGATTTTTAATGCTTAGTTTCACTCTACCACAAATAACGGAGCTCCTTATTTAAATTGATTTAGTCTTTTTTTTTGTGCTTGGCACATTATATAAACTAGCACCACCAAATTAAGCAAGAGGAGCTACGTTTTATAACGTTCCAAATGTTCTGAGTCTGCCCTAAAGCTGCAGTCCTGAAAATAAACAACTGGAAGACATAGGTGGGAAGCTGTGCAACGCAAAAAGGTAGAAAGAATGCTTAGGGCTGTCAAGTGGGTGAGTCAAGCTGACTAGTTATACTGTAATTTTAATAAATAAATAAATAAATAAGCTAACAAAGCAACAGTTCAGTAAACTTTCACACTACTTGACTTTAGAATACCCTGTCAATAATTAAGGTTATTTACACAAAATTGATTAGGAAGTCTTGCTTATCAGTTGTTAAGCAATAAGACCCCCTCACTTTGCAACCTTTACTCTGAACCAAATAAACCCAACACAATGTCCCTCGTAGTGTTTGTGCTTTTGAACACAGATTTGGTTCTGGAGCTACCTTTTGGTTCTGGCCAAAAAACACAACATCAATGGCTCTCATCTCGTCTCTGTATATTTCATATAGAACAGCAAGTTGAAATAAAAGTTATACAGTCCATGACATGTCCCTGCACTGGCTACCCATTCACCTTTGGATCCAGTTTAAAATACTCATGTATGTTTTTAAATCTCTGAACACCACTCCACCTTACCTCACTGACCTTCTGCAGCCATATGTCCCACCGTGCTCTCTGAGGTCAGCAGACTAGATGCTTCTTTCAGTCCCAGAAACTCGTCGTAAGCTCAGAGGTGACGGGGCTTTCTCAGTTGCAGGTCCAAGACTGTGGAATGAGTTGCCACTGAGGGTCAGGCAGGCTCCCACACTCAGAGTCTTTTAAGTCTCGCTTGAAAACCCACTTCTATTCTCTTGCCTTTAACACGGTGTAATTTGTTTTGATCCTCTCTGTACTATACAGTGTTGGCCATTTTAGTTGGTTTCTGTTGCCGTTTGCATCTATATTTTTGTGTTTTTCTCTGCTGTGCTTGTTTGTTTCTATTGTACAGCACTTTGGTTGGCCTTGTTGCTGTTTAAAGTGCTCTATAAATAAATTGGTATGGTATGTTAGTGACAAGTGGTTTGTCTTTTTTGACTGTTTGTTTGACAAAGAGCAAACCTTTGTATGGTGAAGGAGTTTGGTGACCATGCAGCTCAGGGTCGTACCTATGGGAATCTTGGCAACACCTTCTATCTCTTGGGCGACTTTGAAAGTGCAGTAGCAGCACATGAAAAGGTAAGTTTTAAACTTTTTAATATGGTAAACTAAACCTCTTTATCCATTGTTTTATCCTGGGCCAGGAGTCTGCAACCTGCAGCTCTGTAGCCACATGCAGCTCTTAGTCCCTCTGCATCAGCTCTTTCAAGCTTTGACCAAAACTAACTTTAAACTGAATTTATTGGTTCTTATAACAACAACAATGGATAGTTTTAGCTGTTTTTCTGTCATTTCCTTTGCAAATATGTGAATACTAAAACTAATAGAAGAAGTAAAACACTCACTTTCATGTTATTCTTTATTTCTTCAAAGTAGGATACAGAACTTAATTTTTCCACAAAAAAAAAAAAATATATATATATATACATAGACCCGCGTAGTTCATTGTTTTATTTATTTATTCTTAATTGTGCAAGAACACATTATTTTTCCTTCCTTACAAGAATCTTGTCTTTTATTTTGTCTTAAAATGTGAAAATATCAACTAATGTTAAAATCATTAGATATTTTCAGCTTTACAATGTCACCCCTACTGGTCAGAAAAGTGCCCTCCAACAAACTGAAAGTGGTCTGCAGGCCACCAGTTGAGCATCACAGTTGTAACAGGTTTTGTGGCTCCGGACACGTTTACCGGTAATTTAGTAAACAAGGAAGCAAAAATGGCTCTTTTGATCGTAAAGTTTGCAGACCACTGTGACTTGGGCAAATGGTTACCGTAATTAATTTCCATTTCCAGATTTTAATTTTCACTGAATGACCATAAAGAGTCAGGTTCTGCCTTCGTTAGCTGAGAATGTTTGGTTAATGGTGGACTCATAACAATAATTTGCATGCTGATTTTTTTTTTTTTTTTTTTGTGCAGCGTCTTCTTGTCGCAAAAGAGTTTGGAGACAAGTCCGCAGAGCGGAGGGCTCACTGCAATCTTGGCAATGCACACATATTCCTTGGCCAGTTTGAGGTGGCGGCTGGTCACTACAAGTGAGTAAATATGAGGCTCAGTGTTTTCACCTCATGATAGGCCGGGTAGAAGAGGACACAAAACCAGTGTGCTCTGGCTGCAGCAACACAAGTGAAAACATCTAAACAGTCAATCAGAACATGAAACACACAAAAAGTTGCACTTGAAAATTGCTTTGTTTCACTTAGAGGATTTAAAAAAAAAAAAAAAAACTTGTAAGCATTATACAGTCATCAAAATGGCTAATGTAAAATTAGAATAACACCATATACACGTTTTTAAGTTATCTTTTTTTTACTCCCTGATACCAACATATACTGAAAATAAAAAAGACTGTTAAGTATAATTTTCCTGCACCTACCATGACCACTTCTGACCTCCTTCTCCCTTTTCTCTCTTCCTCTCAGGAGGACACTGCAGCTGGCCCGGCTTTTGAAGGATAAAGCAGTGGAGGCTCAGGCTTGTTACAGTCTGGGCAACACCTACACTCTCCTGCAGGACTACGAGAGAGCCATAGATTATCATCTCAAACATCTGGTCATCGCTCAGGACCTCAATGACCGGTATACCATCATGGCTGTTTGTTGCCAGCTTCCCTGCAATCTTCTTTGAAGCATAAAAAGTGTGTACGCTCTGAATGTGGGTGGCCCTTGAGCAGTTCAATTAAAATGGGTCCAATTATGTGGTGTTACTACTACCCCCCATTATACAATTAAAAATGAACATTGAAAGGATTTATTTTATACACATCTTAAAAATCATTATCAAACAGTGATATCAGTTAAATATCGGTTAACGTTTAGATACGTTTACACTTTTTAAAGGTTTTTGTTTAGCACGGGTCTTAATTTGACATGGAGATGCTGTTTTCTTTTTAAAGACTTGAGCACCTGCTTCCTTTTTTTACACTTTTCTAAATTTTTTCTCAAGTTTTTTCCTAGATTATTTCTATTCTATTTTATATTATATCCTTCAAAAAGACAGTTGAACGTGTCTGCGTTCAAACAAAATATTATAGAGGATTTTGCAAACCCAGTGGAACGTACACACAGATGCATGATTGTGATAAATACACCATTTTTGGGTCCCATCTGTAATAGGAGCTCATGTTGGATGGAGTTGTTGCAATCGTGCTCTGTGTGGATAGATACAAATTCTTGCATAATTTCAAAGTTGCTCAGCCTGTTTCTCGCTGTGTCTGTGCAGAGTGGGTGAGGGAAGAGCGTACTGGAGCTTAGGAAATGCCCACACCGCCCTGGGGAATCATGAGCAGGCCATGTACTTTGCTGAAAAACATCTGGAAATTGCCAAAGAGGTGACTTGTTTCTGGATTCCTTCTGTCTGGTAGGGCATGCTGTAGTTTTTATTGAGCCATACCGCCATCTAGTGGTCATACAGTGAACTGCAGAATCTGGCATAATTTATTTTATTGGTTTGGGCATGATGTAAGTGCCAACTTCATTTTTGTCCTTGTCGATGCCACAGACTGGAGATAAAAGCAGTGAGGCGACAGCCAGGATGAACTTGTCAGACCTACGGCTGGTTGTAAACCTGAAGTCAAACTCCAACGTGCCTCACATCTTCAACAACACAAACTGTTCCCCTGTTACAGAAGGTTACCTCAACCTGCAAGGTAACTCCATCCTTTTGAGAGAATTCTGCCTGAGCGATCATTTGTGTATGCAGCAGATGAAGCCTTTCTATTAAGATGTCCGCCAGGAACGAGTCACATGATGTCTTCATAAAGCTCTTACTTTGTTCAAATGCTTTAACAAGTGGCAGCAAATATTTAGTAAAGTGATGGACATAGTTTTGGGTTTATTTCAGGGAGCAAGTCTTCATTAAGGAGAAGAGGCAGTGCAGAGAACCTGGAACAGAACCGGCGTCCTGACAAACCTGAAAAAGGAGATTTGTCACCACATCAAGTTTGTGTGACATTCGTCATAGGAGAAAGTTTTGTCTCAAAGAAACAGCAGTCTAAAAACAGATTTTTTTTTTTAACCCCAGAATTTGTTAAACCCATCATCAAGAATGCCAACATGAATCTTTCAGAGGTACTGTATTTGTTGCTGAACACCTTGTAAAGTACATCATGTGTGTTTGTGTAGGACTGGGAGGAGCACCTGTTAGCTGGTTCATCAAAAAACACAATAAAAGCCTCCACCAAGCTTTTCCTTTTTCACCGGCTGAAAAACAAGAAGCTGAAGAACAACAAATCGTCTTCTAAAGATCAGGAGGAAAACCAGAGTGAGCACCCAGACTCTGAGCGGGATTCACCGGCGTCTCCTAAGGTGTTTCTAATTTATCAACACTTATTACATCACAGCCTCTCCTGCAGGAAAGCCTCACCCCTAAACAGACGTTTCCTCTCCGAGTATTTAGAAGATGGATGGATGTAATGAGGCAGTCTAGGGTTATTGATCATTGTCTCATGTTCAAAACATGCAAAGACTGATGATTAAGATAAATTTGCATCTTTACAAATTGTATGAATAGTCCTAGAAATCGATATGTTCATAAGTCACTGTGAGCACTGTAAATGAGTAGTTATAATAAGTTGCACAAATTCTAATAATTACGAGTTGTAAATTTAAACTTTGCTTTATCCTAACTCTACTTTTTTACAAACTCTGCAAAGTTTACCATTACTTTTAGCCTTAAAGCCTGTAGATTATTTTAACTTCATTTAAAAATGGCCAAAAAAAAAAAAAAAAAACTCTTAAATTACTGGCACATTATATGATGCATCCAAAGTTTCTCATTTGGTCTAAAATATTTTTCAGAAATTGAAGAAGTCAGTGAGAAACACGTCCGTTCCATTAAAAACAAGTGCTTTAAGAAAAGATGAGAAGTTGTCTGAATCTAAAGAAGCTGCTGAGAGTGACGAACAATCCAGAACTTCATGTTAAATTTTGTACCTTCTATTTAAACTAATGTGTATTTTTACTCCGTAACAGCAAAAACTTGTTACTTTGATTTTTTTTTTTTATATATGTATGTATAACTAAGCCAGCTTGTTTTGATTTTAACGCCACAGTCGAGGCCACAGGACACCATCGGCGAGGACAGCTTTTTTGATCTCCTCTCTCGCTTCCAGAGCAGCAGAATGGACGACCAAAGGTGTACACTGGATGGCCAGAGCCATTCCTCCACCCATCCCTCCCTCTCCTCTACCTTACCTGTAGAGAAATGTGAGTCTGCCCTGTTTTCAGCAGCATTCACACCATGTGTAGCTTTTTTTTTTTAAATCTAAACAATATTAGGACTAAATAAATGTCACATTCTTCTCATGACACTGAGACCATGTGATGAAGTCCCCTCCAGTTGAGGCTCGCATGGTGTGAATGCTACGAGTCAACAAATGTGTGTTATGTTTATCCTTTGTTGTTTGTGTGATTAGTTACAATAATATTTCACCCAAAATCTTTAGTTTGTGTTTTCGTCCTTCATTAGACAAAGCAGAATTTATGAACTTTACTTAATTTCTAGATTTTTTTTTTTCTTGTTTTTATTTTGTGCAACAACAAAGTCCAACTTAATGCGGCAACATGCTCACACTCAGAGGCTCAGTCTTTTGGAGTAAAATGCTGCTTTAAAATTCCAATAATTACTTTAAAATGGGGGAGTGGTGGCGCAGAGGCTAGAGAGGGTGGGCCTGCAATCGGAGGGTCGCCGGTCCAACTCCCTGGACTGACATCAAAATGTGGATGGAAAAGGTGAAACGCCAACACCTGCCTCCACCTGTCCCCACCCTCATTTGCCACACTCTGGGCCCATGAGCAAGGCCCTTAACCCTCCCAGCTGCTCCCTGGCCACTTTAAATGGCAGTGCTCTGCTCCACATGTGTGCTCACATGTGCAATGGGAAAAATGCAGAAAATTAATTTCCCCATTAAGGATTAATAGAGTACAAAAAAAAAAAAAAAAAAAAAAAAATAATTTTAGTGAACCTTGTACATCCTTTCAACAATTACAAAAGATTTAACAGCTGATTAAAAGTGGTTAACTGCAGTAATTATCTGTCTTCAGCCACTTCAAAGGAAGAAACGTCGTCACAGGATCCTGGACATTTCCTGGAGCTGCTGGCCAGCTCCCAGGCCCGTCGTCTAGACGACCAACGAGCCAGCCTCAGCCATTTTCCTGGCTTACGTCTCAGCACCTGCAGCCCGCCACATATACCCTCCACCTCCAGCACAGAGCCAGCCCCGTCACCAGGTAATGGCGTACGAGGCCCAGCCCTTTTTAATCGAACCCTCTCAACTCCCAGCGGACATGTTGATGTTTGTTTTTCCTCACAGCAATAATTCCTGCTGCAAACACAAGTCACACACCCTCCCTCTACAATCATCTCGTGGACAATGCTGATCAGCCTGAAACAGATGATGTCTTTTTCGACATGTTGGTGAAGTGCCAGGTGAGAAAGAAACCCAGTACCAAGAGTCAGTCCAAAAATACTGCAATAAATGACTTACCGGTAGTAATGTATATTGTTTAAAAAGTACTAGAACTTGATGTAATGTACGCATAATGTAATCTTCACTAACAGTTAAATTGTTCTAACTATAAAAATGTTCAATCATATGAACAGATTAGTAGGATATTTTCAGTACAAAGAAGTTATTTTCCAGCTTGTTGATAAATTTGAACCTTGGTTGTGTTGTTGTGCCTGCGACTGTTGCAGGGCTCCAGACTGAACGACCAAAGGTGTGCCGCTCCTCGTCCAACAGCTAAAGGGCCGACGGTTCCAAACGAGGACTTTTTCAGTCTCATCCTGCGTTCTCAGTCCAACAGGATGGAAGAGCAGCGGGTCCCGCCCCCGTCTGATGTCAATCAAACCAAACCAGGCTGACGTCACGATGAGAAATGCCAAGAAAATCAAATGAAGTAGCCAAAGTTTTTTTTTATGACTGTTTTCCACTTTTGTAACCCATAATATGATTGACGCCTGCTTTTTTTTGGGAAGACATTCCTGCAAAGTGGTGTGCACTACATGAATTTCTTAAAGGGATCAGGATTCCAGATAATAATAAAGAACAAACTGTGATCAGAATTTATTTTATTCAACATTGTTGAACTTGTTTTTTTTTTATAACACTGCTTTCATTTTAAATCACAAACTGACTGCGTTGACCATGAAACTCTTTAGTTTATTTTCTTTTTGTCTGGAGGCTTGCATCAAGTCACTTCCGCAAGCGGTGCACATCATGTCAAACTAAATCTGTATTCCAACATTGTTGGTAAAATGAAAAAAAAAAAAGATTCCTGTCCTTTGCTTATGGACAAGACGAGGTTTCACAGCAGAACAAACTGGAATAATGCACGTTGTCTTGAAGTTAAAAAAGTAGGTAATTTCTGTTAAAGCTGACCTCAGAGCTGTCCAGCTGTAACGAGCACTCAGACGGCTGCTCTACTGGAACAAGAGGCCAAATCTTCAGCTGAGTGGTGGATTGGTTTACAGGATCAGCCTCTGGATATTCCAGAGATTTAAAGACCTGTGTTAAAGGTTTTATGGGTGGTTTTATTACTATCAACTGAAATGGGATTTTTCTGCATTGTAACGAGCTTCTACAGAAGATTGTGTGGGGTAAATAATAAATGTACCGTTTTATACTCGTACATTCTGACAATGGAAAAATAAGAACTCATTTACATTTCAGCATATTTATTTGTTCATGATTTGCACAAATGTACAACATAGATTTTCTAAATTTTATAACTTAACTTTTTTTTGGGATCTTCAATATTAGTGCATTTACAAGACGCTTTCCAGTCTAAAGCATCACACTGACACCAAACCTCGGGTCCAGATGAGTTATTTTAGTACAAGAAATACTGCTTTAAAAAAATGTTTTTTGAAGTTTGATCATGTAAAGTGCCCAACTCCGTTTCACTGAATGTAAAAGTATAAAGTGCACAATATTTACAACTTTTACACTACAGCAGTGTGTTCCTGTTTAAAAAAAAAACCCTGCTATGCTTCTGAAGTCAGCCTTTGATGACGCCTCCTGCATCTGGAATGGGAAAAATAAGAGAGCTTTAAAAAGTACTAAAATTTATCAGTGTCTGGGAAAGCAAGACAAATATAAGGCATTATTTTTTTTTAATCATGGCATAAAGCTTTGACCTTACCTGTTGATGCAGCAGCTGATGAGGCAGCCGCTTGTCTTATCAAGTCTGTAAACTCCAGATGTTGGCAGATCCGTACACACTGACAGGAACATTTGCAGATCTGAAGTTGGGCCTCCACTTTGCTGCTGTTGCTAAGATAAAAACATTCAAGTGAGTTTCCAACAGTACTTGAAGTTTCACATCTTTAATACAGGACTGTGAGCTATAAATGGTAAACTTGTATCTTTACCTTGAGTGTGTAGTATGTGTCTGTGATGATGGTGATGAACAGGCTGAGGATCATGTAAATGAAGAGCGACACAAAGGTATAGATGTACACTCGGCTGAAAATCCACACCAGGCTGCTTTTCTGCTTCATGTTCTTAAAGGTGGGGAACATGTCGTCTCCGTTGATCAGCGAGAACAGACACTCTGAGCCGGTGTTTAAGCTCCGAAACTGAAACAAGATCACAACTAATCAGATTACAATACTCGGCTTGAAAACGTTTTAGCTACCATTACCTTCTCGTGATATGGGCCAATTACAATCCAGCCACATAGAAGGTAACTCAGGTAAATGATTCCAGCGCAGCAGATGAAGCGAATAACGTTTGGAAAAGCTGTCCTTAAAGTCACAATGAGAATCTGTAAAAATAAAACTTCACATTTAGGACCACTGCTTGGATTATACCTGCATTTCTTTCAAGAACATCTGGATTATCTTTTGGAGCTGAATACAAATTTTATAACTGGTTCTGTAAAACAATCCTAATGAAAGTTCTAAGTATTTTATAATTTAAAATTAACTTTTAGTGTTTATTTGTGAGACATTTTTATCATGTTTTATTTTTGATGACAAAAATGATCATCAGTACATCATTTTTGATCCACTGAACTTGCACAATATTCAATTTATTGTTTAATAAGTGAACTTTGACCTTACATTATACTTCCTGAAGTAGCCCATGTAGCGAATGACGCCGATCCAAACAAACATGGTGCCTGTGCCGAGGAAGATGCTGCACACGTCGTAGCTTGTTAGGACCTACAAAAAGGTTTGAACATCGTGATAAATGGTACATTTGGCCTGGGGAAAATAAAAGCTAGTCACAGCTAATTCTCATCACCTTAGTCTGAATTTCAATCTTGAGAAAGGAGCCTGTGATGGTCAGAAAGTCGCTGATGATGATCAGGATGTACCAACCGTTCACAAACTCCAGCTTGTCCGACCACGGAACGTCTTTACAACAATGGTTGTTGCAGTGATGGACATACTCCTGTTTAAAATCAGTTCAGTTTATTTATATAGCACCAAGTCACAACAGAAGTCATCACAGGGCACTGAACAAAATAATTCACATACCGGTACATTAAAAAAAGCCAGTAAAAGTTATGTTTAAAGACGCCAGCAGATTGTGCTGAATCTTCACTTTGCCACAGTCTCCCATCCTGAGCAAGCACATTGGTAACAGTGGAAAGGAAAAACTCCCTCTTAAACAGGAAGAAACCTCCAGCAGAACCAGGCTCAGGATGAGTGGCCATCGACCAGGTGGGGTATGAGAGGAACAGGAAGGAGACGCAGACAGAATGGCAGGTCCAGGTGTAGTTTAGAGCATAATGAAACAGGTTTTAGCATAAAAGAAAGTCAGCAACTAAATTGTACCGAGTCTAAATTATAAATGCTCTAAAGACAGACGACAGCGTGAGAAATCCACACAAATCAAAACAAGCGAGATTAGTTTGGATTAAGAAATAAACTGTCACTCCCAGCAATTAGCAGCTTGTTGGGTTTCAACCAGTAAATCATGCCTGGTCCTGTTTACCTTTAAGACATGTGAGATGAGTATATAATACTGGATGTTTTGTTGTAAATGATTTAACATTGCTGTTACTGTTATTAGGACTTGATGTTGTAGATGTAATGGCTTGTTTGTACATTGCCCATGATATCCTTGTAAAAGAGATTAATAATCGCAATGGATTTATTTCCAGGTAAAATAAAGGTTTACATAAAATAAATAAAAAAATAAACAGGTAAAAAAATAAACAGGTAATACCCATTTATAGCAACAACAACAAAAATAATAATCATGATGTAAGTGGACTCTCATATGTACTCAAAAGCATGTATTTCATTAACAAATCAGGTAAAACTGACTGTATGTAAATAAAAAGTTAACATTTTATAAATGCTGTTAACATTCACTATTTTTTCCTGTTTGTTGTTTACAGTCTACTTCTGCATACTTTGTGGTAATTTAGCCATTTATACAGTGTATAAGATGCTCAGCTCATTCAGGCCAAAGGTGCTTTGACTTTATATCTATTATACTTTGCACAAAATTTTCATTTATGGTAATTTATAAATATTTCCCCATAGAAATACACTGAGGTGTCAATTGCTTTTGAACACTGCTTCAGCATACTTCCGCTTTGGCTTCTCGTATGGTCTGGAGACCATGGCATTGACAAAAAGACAGGAGAAAGAACTGTAAGTAGCAGAAACGAAGATGCTGAGGTTCTCCTTAGGATGGATAAGATTAGGAATGAGATCATCAGAGGTACAGCACAGGTTGAACAACTGGGAGATAAAGTTAGAGAGACCAGACTGA
>JARVGS010000979.1:12136672-12155576 GCA_031762315.1 Hypsolebias antenori | reverse complement strand
CACTCACACAAAAATAATAATTATATATACACACACACATATATATATATATATATATATATATATTCGCTGACAAGCTGTTCTCATTTGGTACTTTCTGATGTACATAATAAGGACAGTAAATCATTAAAGGGATTGAGACAAAAACAAAAACATCTGGAGTTTCTTCTAATAGACCAAGAACTGTCTCTTAGCAGTGTTTGATACAAAGATTATACATGTAGAATATTTTTTTCTTTCCTGTAATATGTTCAGTTGTGTGTTTCAAACATCTGTTCCCAGTAGTTCAATAACTTTGATCATATTTTCCCCCTTGAAAATATCTAATTTAATCTACATGCAAAAGCAATCTTTAATACTTTGAGTACTTCCAAGTGCAATTAAGTGGATCGTTGTAAAATTTATTTTGTTGTTTATATTTTTGTACATCAAGTGCAAAAAGCAAAGACTGAAGCTTTGTATTAGTTAAGCTAGAAGAACGGTGTACAAAGTCCATAAAAGTGAGTGAATTTAGACAGAAAGAATTTGTTCTTGCGTCAGCTCAAACTGAAGTGAAATATTTGTCCACATGCTCAGTTTTATGATTCCTTTTTTTAATTTAAATTTTTATTTTTTTAGTGTGGGATTTTTTTTTTTTTTTTTTTTAATCTTTAGTCACTTTTCAACTGTTCTTTGCATCTGATTCCAACCATTTTTATTGTGGTTGTTGAGTTAGTGACTCTGCTAAATAATATTCTGACACAGTTGCTGATGCAGACAATTTTTGTTTGTTTGTTTTTACCTTGAAGTCTTAAGACACGATGAAGAGCAAATTTAAAGTGAGCATCTTTATTCTACACCTGGAGCCAGTTTGCCCACACTCATTGTGGTTCTACGTTCAAACTCTCGAGCACTGATCTCCTCAGTGCTGTGACTCGTGTTGCTGTCTAGCAACAAATGTCTATTTGTTTCTCTTCCTCCACGTTGTTTGGGTGTGCTTGCTCGCAGGACGGCCAAGTTATTGATTATCACGTGAATGTTCGGAAAAATTATGAATACTTGTTATTGCAGCTTGAACTCGGATCAGTGAAGGGATCAACAAGTCTTTGCCCATAAATGCAGAAGTTTCTCATATCTCATTGATGTGTTGTGTTAGATGTTCACAAATGGATGATTTGGAGGAATTTTGTACTTCAGTCAAATGGTACATTCAAAGTACATGTAAACCACTACAAAAACTGTGTATTGTGTATTATTTTTTCTTCTTATACAACCATTATTATGTTTTAAAAAAAGGTACAATTCTGTACAATGTTCCATAAAAGAATTTGTATAAAACATTGCCATGAGGCTAAAGTTCTGTTCATTGTGACATCTGTTGACGCTCTTGTTTTTCACACCGCATGGTAATACTGATATAAACTTTTTTGGATACAAAAAAAATGTCCAGCAGGAAAAACTGTTTGTTCAAACATTGAAATATTAGGATGGAAATAAATGTATGCAAAATCATGAATGAGCTTTGTTTGTTTTGTACAGAGCTGAACATCACTAAGGGATGTTTGAGAAGACTGTAGGAATCATCTGAAGCTTCATGAGCATCACTCAGAAATTAAGAATAGGCTCGTAGAGAAATTATACCTGAACTGCTGCATTGCTTGTAGGCCTGTCGCAATAAACAATAAATCAATTAATTGCATGATAAATGAAAATTATCAACCTTGTTTTCATTTATCGTCTTCATCATTTCTTCGTGTCTCTCTCGTTCTACTGAAGACACTGGATGACAAAAGGGCTCTTCACTGACCCCTCCCTAACCGTCGAAAATCGTGTTTTTGGATTGTTGAAAGCAGCTACGCTGCTAACAGACCGACCTTGGGGAAAATACCTCCGTCTTGTCGAAGCTCCAAAATTCATGGTTGAAACCGGTGCCTTCATGTAAAACTTTTTTTTTTTTCCCCCTACAAAAAGAAGCTGAGAACTTGTTTACTTTTCCTTTCAGTCAGTACACTCGGTACAACACAGTAGTATGGGGATTGCGCCCTCGTTTCCCTCCCTCAGGGAACTTTGGTTATATTCATAACCTCCAGGTTTTTTTTTTTTTTTTAATTGAAAGCTTTGTGTAAAAAAAAAAAAATGCTATGCTAAAGAGCTCAAACCACACTGAGCATCCACCATTTTGAAAACTGAATAAAGGGAGAGACAGCCCATGTCACCTCAAGAGGCCTCCCTCCCATTTTTGCTTAGAGACATGCTGCTCGCTCCCTCACTATCCATCCTTGGGTTCAAACAGTCTCATACTGCCATCCGGTGGTCAAAAAATGGTACCACACAAAACAACTTAAGCAACATTTCTTCTTAAATTTGATAATTACTAATTATTGTTAAATTAAAAAATATATTGTTTATCGCAATAATTTCTGAGACAATTAATCACCCAGCAAAATGTATTGTGACAGGCCTAACTGCAGCTGTTAAGAGCTGATTGGTCCATTACTGTTGTCACTTCACTATTTTGTCTCTCCATCTCCATGTTCTACCGCTTATCCATAGTTGATTTGTGGAAGCAACATGTCCAGGAGATAAACTCAAACATCCCTCTCCCCAGTGACCCTCTCCAGCTCCACCTGGGGGATCCCAAGGCATTCCCAGGCCAGAGATACACAATCCTTCCAACAAGTTCTGTTGTTCCCCAGGGCCTTTTACTAGTGAGATGTGCCCAGAAAACGTCCAAAGAGAGGTGTCCAGGAGGCATCCTGATCAGATGCCCGAACCGCCTCAACCGATGCCTGACCACCCCGGAAAGGAAGCCCATTTCGGCTGCTTGTATCCAGGATCTTGTTCTGTTGGTCATTATCCAAACCTTATGATCGCAGGAGAGAGTTGGAATGTAGACAGACTGGTAAATCAAGAGTTTTGCTTTTCGACTCAACTTCACCACGACTGACCGAAGCAACACTATCATTACCGAGGACGAGTCCCTGATATGTGGATAAATGTCCCACTCCATCCCACTATCCTTCTTGCGCAAGACATCCAGATGTTAAAATCCATTCATCTGAGGTAAATATGCCCTCAATTCAGATGGGACATTCCACTCTCACTATTTTGTATTTGTCCTTTCATTTATCTATAATCAAAGCTTATTGATGGCCAGCAGGTTGAGAGAAAACCATATAACCATATGGCACAACAGCATCTGCTTCATTCAAGAAAATAAATTTGCTCTTGCAAAGACATATCCTAATGCACTCCTTCAATTTTAGCTCGTATAGCTTGTTTGTCAGCCATTTTTCTTATCCTGTAGTAAAATATAATTGAATAACTCAGCAGTTCATCTTTAATTGGAGAGGCAAAGTCAGTAATGTGTTTTTCTTCCACTTTTTATGCCTATTTAATGGATTTTTTTCTTTTTCCCCTAGGCAGATTGGAATAAAATTCTTGTTCATTTAATATTGACGTTAAAAATCACACTGCTATTCATTTTTCTGGTATTTTTATTCTGTAACACAAATAAAAAAAAATACCCCAAGAGGGCAGTGTTGCATCAACAGAATGGTAGCACAGCAACAGAAAATCAAATTTTAGATTCCATACAAGTAGAAGTTTGTGATGTTTAGCATAATGTGCTTTAAAATATTACTTTTAATATTGTCTCATTTTGTTTGTCCTTTGTGCATAAGTTGTAAAGGAGGTCTATAAGTGTATGTTTGTGGTTGTATGTAACGCTACAAAAAATTGCAAAAATAATTAACAGTTTTATTTCACGTGTCCATTTCATTGATGATCTAGAACCCTGCCACAGATCAGTCTTGTTGTTTCTGCAAATTATTCTTCAGATGGCACCAAGAAAATCCTGTCCAACGAGCCCTCAGCAGAAACGGGTGGTGCAGCTGAACTGTGCTGTGTGTCAGCCCAATAAGTCACCCAGTTTTCCTCCCTGGCTTTAATTTAAGCTGATGCTCGCCAAGAAAAAGAAAAAAAAAAAAAAAAAAAAAAAACACTGAACGTGTTTGTGTTTATATAACACTTCTTCCTGTAAATACTGGTATGGAAAAGCTGAGAAGCTCAGGGTGAACGTGTGGGAAGGATGCTAAGAAAACATTCATTCTGTGACAGTTCTTCAGAAACATGTTTTATCCATGTAGCTATTGAAAAATACATAATCAATTCAATCATATAAATGTGTTCAGAAAATCAATGCTAAATCAAAAAGAATATCTCTTCATCTCATTTAAGGCAGTAATGTGCACAAGTAATCATTCTCGGATCACAGCATGACTGATTCTAATTCCATGCTTTATTGTGAGGGACAGAACATGGAAGACGGCTAAATTGCTAAGAAAGAAGCAGCAGATCATTTTTAGATCCATACAGCTTGTTTGTTGCCTCCTCCCCTAAAGACCAGCCTGCTCCACAGCTTCACATATTGTTCTTGTGGGCAGCTTGTCTCTGCAGGAGAGGTGTAAATGACAGGAGCTGTGACTAACCTCATCATACATGGCTCTCATCCAGAGGACAATATGCTCCCAGTCTGCCTCGTTGCATCCTCTGCTTTTTCTTCAATACTATAGATCTTAGAGGCAGAATGTTACCGTATTTTTCAGACTATAAGGCTTAAAATCCTTTAATTTTCTCAAGAATCAAAAGTGAGCCATATAATCAGGCACACCTATTAATTCTGGTTGTGCTTACTGACTTCAAACCGATTTTATGTGATACACGGCGCTCAAAAATCTGTCAAAATGAACTTCGCTTAATGCGCCTTATAATCTGGTGCGCCTTATAGTCCGAAAAATATGGTACTTTAAATGTTCACCCATTTGTTTCTGATGTGTTTTTGTGTTGTTTGTGAAGGGGGAGAAATGACAAAATAGTGTTTTTGTTGGAAATCTTTCATGTTCATTTAAAAAAAAAAACAGAACTGTGTTTTGGTGAAATATTCAAAATATGCTTCATTGTTAGCAAAAATGTCCTATGTTTTTTGCCCCGCTCTCCTCAGGCAGAAGATTGCAGAGTATTAAGTGTAGAAACACTAGACTGAGGAACAGCTTCTACCCTGAAGCTGTTGGACTCATGAATACCTAACCAGAATAATCACTGTAAAAAAAAAAAAAAAAAGAGAAAAATCACTGCAATGCCACTTTAATTGGAGATATATGACTTATCTGTGCTGCTGATTATCCATGCTGCTGATCTCTTGCCTTTAAGCTGCTGTATTCATACTAAACTGCTACAGACTCATATTCAGGCTGCTGTTTAATATACCGTATTATTTTACATTATTAGTGTTTAGACTATATCTTAGATATATATATATATATATATGTGTGTATCTCTGGAGAGAATGCTGACGTTGAATGGTTGCCATTTCTTGGCGTCTCAGTGGACTTAATACAAAATAAGACCTTGTTATTTAAACTATTTTATAGTGTTTAAAGGTATTTTTAATCCTGCAGTTTTTTTGTTTTTAAAATTTTTTGTGCTTTTTTTTTTTTTTTTTTTTGTCTTTTAGCCTTTTTAATAGATTGTAGCACTTTGAGATTGTAAAATGTAAAGTGTGGTACAAATTTAATAAATTAGTATTGTTAATATATCTTTAGCATATCATTTAGTGTTCGTTTAGCCTGTATCTTAGTGGATGGCTGAGATCCTTGTATACTGTTTCTTTATTATACTTTATAATTTTGCTATTTTTGGCTGGAACTGGGACCTGGAGTACACAATTTCATTCCACCTCATGTCCCACATGTGATGCAAATGACAAAGAACCTTGAGCCTAATATGTTGTTCTTAATTTAAAGCTCAAGATTTATAGTGGAATTCCTTTTGAAATACTCCCTTTAGGTTCCATTTTTGTTTGTTAAAGTTATTTTATTCAGTCTTGAAGGACACTCCACTTTATTGGTATTGCTGTGGCAGATTAAAAAAATAATAATTTTAATGTGAAATTTGTTATTTACTTACTTATTTTACTGCAGGAACAATATATGTCTAGTATATGATTTTTTTTTTCAGAATAATACTACTAATAACTTGTTCTCTTCTTTTTAAGTAATTTTGCAAAGCTAGTCAATTTGAGTCTGGCTTGAAATGCATTTTAATTTCCTAATATATAATTCTTTGCATCCAGGGCAAATAAACAAATCCTTTAGGCTTTCTTGCATTGTGCAGCTAATAAAGTCAATTTCCATAATAACCCTTTCAAATCTGCTTTTAATTCATATCCTTATTAAAACAAGTGACTCTCTTGCTGTGTGAAAGTATTGTAGGGATGAATGTTATTTGAATTTCTTATAAGCGCTGATAAACTGGAATGTCACTGGAGACCCAGCGATGCTCATCTCCATTATCAATCAAACCACAGCGAAGCCAAGTCCCCCAGTTGGAAAATCAATAACATGCTTCATTTAATGCCCTGTAATGCCAGACAAATGTGTTTGTGGCATGAAGTGACACACACACACACGCACAAAATTGAGCCCCGAGGGCTTTGTATTGTTTTCTGCTAGTGAAAAATACCGTGGTCTGTGCTTTGTCGTCTCATCTGTGAGAACTGATGTGTAATGATTGTAGGATGTGTGTGTGCAGAAGAGACGTTAAAAATAACAGAAGCTCTTCTGCCCTCATTTTAAAAAAAATATATTCTTGCTTTATTCCTGCTAATACTCCATCTGTCTGCTCATGTGGCCTCGACACAGCCGAGAGAACAAATCAGAGTGGACTGTCGAGGAAAAGCACTGATATGCAGCGTGCCAGTGTCATGGATGTGAAGAAGTTGTCCATGGTTACAGTTCTTCTATTGCCCAGAAATGGTTCCATGAGTTTCATGACAACATTCTCAGATAGTCTTTCTCCTTTAGGACGGCTGGGGTCCATTCCTAAATATGGAATGGCGTTGCACATATACTTTGTCTCCAAGTCTGCAGCAATCCAGAAATTTATGCCAAATTTTTCTGGCTTAGTTGCGATGTACTGTAGAAAGTTCTAAGTTCCACTCAGTGTCTGAATCATCTACTTTGTCAAAAGCTAGTTCCTCTCCTCCATCAGACTCGCAGTCATCCACAGCAGTCAGTAATTCCAACACTTCTGAAACAGCGTAGGTCTTCTTGGGTGCCATAATGTTTCTGTTTGCTCCACACACGACAGAAGGGTACAAAATAATGATTCACTCCTGTCTGTGTCTGCTTTTATTCTGCTCTCATAAGAACAGGACTACAGCAATTTGAATAGGTGTAAATTAGTTTCTGCCACAGATATAAATGTTTCACAGGGTTAGGGTTAGGGTTATTGAAAAATAAAGTAAAATTTAGAAAAAACTTTGAAAAATAAGCGAGGATGCACTCGTTAGAATGGAACATTTGGAATGCACAACATTCGCATTATAAGTATTTCCAAATGTCCCAAAACACAGAATTGCAATAAATGAATGGGACATTTGGAAAAATGCTAAATCCCTGCTCTTAGGCATTCCAAATATCCCAAAATTCAGTAAAAGTTTAAGTTTTATGCCTCCACTCAACACATCTCCAGGGCAAAAACATGTGAATAGGAGGCCTTGAGGAACATTGGAATGCAGTCCGGTGTGGTGGGTGTGTCTGAGTAATCTGCAAGCATATTTATAACAAAAGGCAGTTAATGGCCTGCAAATTGTTGAGGAGAAGGAGGGGGTTCGTCCTCAGGATCTTGAAAATCTAGTCACTGTAGTGTTAATGGAATGTTAAAATGAGTCACTCGGGAGTGCCTGGGAAGAAGACTTGGCCCGTCTTCTTCCCACGCAACCCCAGAGTTGAAGTAAACATGTTTTTATGAGTTATTGCCCTTCTCCCACACAACCCCAGAGTTGAAGTAAACATGTTTTTCTCAACCAAGGATGAGTTCCCACGCAACCCTAGAGTTGAGGTTAACATGTTTTGCGATCTTTGTGCAAAAGAGTGTAAAAACAGGAGAATGCCCAGTGAGAGAGTGTCTGCTGTGAGTCTTCGATCGGGACGTCCAGTGTTGTGTTGGTGTCTGCTCTACTTGGGCTGTGCGGCTCTCCAGTCTACGTGTCGCGGTGAGAGCTCTTTACACATCAATACTTGTGAGATTGTACATCTGAGAGTGACTGTACAGTTGTTGCTTTGCTTTTACTGTATCTGTGGCGGAATAATAATAAATGACACGATTATTCTAGCAGAACAGTATGTGTGTCTGATCATTGTGCCAATCTCTTTTCCGAATCCTGGTTTTAATAAACAAAATATCACAAAAAACTGAGCATTAGGATTAGTTTTTAGACCCCTTGGAGGAGAAGGCTGCAGTGAGGGCGTGGCATGTGTCCTGTGTCTACCTCACTGGAGAAGTGAAACACTTGTTATGCTGCCATAGGCATAGACTAATGGAGGACAAATTGACCTCATTTCTTAAAATCAATAGATACAAAAAACTAGTTTACTTTTGAAATGATTTCCGTCTTCGCTTGTGATTCTTGTCCTTCCATTGTGTATCTGTTCCTCCTTCCTGTTCCTCTCAAACCCAGCTGGTCGAAGCAGATGGTCGCTTGTCCTGAGCCTGGTTCTGCTAAAGGTTTCTTCCTCATGAGGGAGGTTTTCCTTTCCACTGTTGCCTTCATGCTTGCTCAAGATGCAATTTCTGCAATGAAGTTAAATTCAAACAAATCTGCTCCTCAGATAAATAACAACGCAAATTTTCTCAACAAGATGATAGGGAGAAGGAGAGCCCTCCTGCCCTGATGGAACACTTGCAGAAGGGTACATAATGGATTCCTGGGGGCAGTGGAAGATTGCGTGTCTGTCTATATTGTCAGTTGAAGATGATGAAGATGCATTCATAACTGGATTTATGATAACAGGATTTCTGCTTTTTGGGTTTGGTGGTTACCCGGCATATCGACAAATTTGAAAAATGTCGGCAGCTGTTCTGGCCATTGTGAAGCTGCCCGGCCTGTGTGAGGGAATAATTTGTGCTGTGGCCACTCAGACTCAAATGCTGTAAGCTGGACGCGATTCTTGCTGAGAATCGCAGGTTACTTGCGGCTGGCGGGAAGGAATTGACCTAGGAGAAGTTATAAGTTTGGCTTGGCAGAACTGACCACAAGTTTGGTTGTTTGGAGTTGCCATTGAGATGCACCAGTGAGACTGTAAAGGCAAACGGAAATTAAACAGAGGCGGCCTCATCCAAAACTGTTGTTATCTGAATCTGGCTCCCCAGTGTTGGCCTTGGAAGGCTGTCCAGCTCAAATATGAATGTTTTTGTTCAGTGCCCTGAGATGACTTCTCTTATGACTTGGCGCTAAAGAAATAAACTGAATTGAATTTAAATTGAATTTGATTCAGAATAAATTAGTCTCCATTTATTTATACTCCTATTATGCAACAAAAAAGGTGCAATACCTGCTTCAAAGGACTGTCTTCATATGATGCAGCTACAATTAGCATGGAATACCTTTTTGTAACTAGCTCTCTGATGCATGCTGTGCCACATGATTAGCGTCTTTTCTGAGCTGCCATGCTGAGACTTATTTGGGACTGGTTTAATCCTAATCCCATACTGAACGTCTCCCAAGTTTATTTGAGTCACATGTGAAGTCGGGGAGGCTTGAAAGTTTGAAACTAGTCAGTGAGGATAAGAGTTTATTAGCCACCAACAAAAATACATCATCAGGATTAAATCAACAGACTCAAATGAATGATGAATGTTCATCGATTCATTGTGCGATGGTTTAAAAACAAACCTGCAGTTTCAAGAAGCTTAATGTCTCGGTTACTGTGGTTTTAAATCTCAGAGGATGGATCCTTTTGTGGGAGAAAGCAATTACATAATTAATTTCAAGCCTTCTTGTGTGCTGTAAAACTGTTGTTGTGAACATAATAACTCAAGTATTAGGCAAACTATTCAGGTTGGCTTTATGTTCATACAACTGAAATGGCTGTTGCGTGCCACAGAAAAGTGTTGTAATTATAGGCTCAGTTCAAGATGTGCCAAATGGTTCAAACTACCATGTTGCCACATCACAGAACAAAAAGTCGGAAGTTGGAAATGGGGGTGGGGGGAGAAAGCCAGGCTTACTAAGAGACAGGGAGCTGTGTGCTGGTTGTCATCATTCTGTCGTCGCAATCAGACCCACAAGTAAATAGGAAGTGCAGAAAGTGAAGGGAACACCGCACATCTTTCCTACGACTTCTTCTGAGATCTAGAGGTTATAAATCTGTCTCTCCCAATAACGGCTAATTTACAAAAAACACTTCTCTTAGTGATCTTAGTCTGGAGTAAACTGTTTTTTTTGTTTGTTTGTTTGTTTGTTTTTCTGCTCGGGTATGTCAGTTCTGAATTCATCTTGTGCCACATCTCATGAGGAACACTGATATGATGAAATACAATTAGACAGACATGGCTTGTGTGCTCTGATTTTAAAAGAACACAACAAGAAAAAAATGTTTTAGCTTATTAGAGAACATTAAGAAGTTGACTGACATCCTCTTATTGGACTCGGTTGATACAATTATCTTGTCTCGAATTTAAGCTCCCATAGGAAGCCCTCAAGGGTTTTATTTAAAACTGTATAATTAAATGTGTTGGGTTTGTGTAAGAAGTGCAAAAAAAAAAAAAAAAAGGTCTGTTGATTGGAAACATCATCAGCACTGGCTATAATCAGTGCTCAAGGTATGTACAACCACAAAAATGTGCTAAGAGTAAAGACTGAAATAACAAGCGGTAGCCCCCAAGGAGTTCAATAAATACTGTAGATGGAGAAAAGTCATTGACGGTATTGGCAGAACGATGAAATGAAGTGTGTGTGTGTGTTTTTTTTTCCTTACCTGTAGGTTTGTTTGAGGAAAGGCCCCCCTCCTCTTGAGGTTTGCATGCGAGCATCTGTCTGTGCAGATGTACTGGCTCTGCGGAATGTGCAGCGTTCCCCAGACCCCCGTCTCCTGAATTGAGGCTATCCACGTGCCCCTCTGGTCCGCTGGAACCCTCCAGGATCCTGCTGTCCTGAACCACGTCCACCCCCCTGCTGGGCCTCCTCTGGGACTCCGTTCGAGGCGGGACGAGTAGCCTAACGGAAGGTTGGCGAGACGTCCCTGGTTCATCATCCTCTGGGATTGGGTTGTACCAAATCTCTCCCTCGTCATCTGCATCATTCTCTTCAGCTGGGTCCACGCTCCGAGGGTGAGGAGACAACTTAGCCTGACCAATAGTTACCTAGAACAAGGTAAGAACTCAATCAAACTCATGTTTATCACTGTGTTGGGTTTCTGTCATCCTCAGGCGAAGAAGCTAACCTGAGGGAGCTGTAGATGAACTGGCCGAGGCGGCGCTCCCCCTTGGTGTCTCAGGTGGTCTGGCGAGGGACTGGGAGGAGGTGGCAGCTGATTGAGACCCTGGCTGCCTTCCTCCTCGGCTCCCAACACTCCCTGCAGGTCATCCCTGGTGAATTGACCCCTTCCCTGGGAGCTCTGCTGCAGCCAGTTGCGCTTCTTTGAGACGGTGATGGTGGTGTGCTGTGGCCTCCATGAAGGCGCCTCATTGGTTGATCTGCTCACCTCACGGCCATTTGCACACGGTGCTTGGAAATTCTCAATGAAAGCTGAGGGAGCGGTGGGAAGAAAAGGAAACCATGCGGGTTACAGCATCATGCCAGGAGATAATAAAACAATTTGGTTGGGATATAAAAGACACCACTTATCATCAGGATTATCATAATTGTAGTAATTACTGATGTGAAACTGAATTACAGAATTGGGTTCTTACACTCTGACTACTCAAGTAATGACAAGTTGAAGAAAACATCTGTATCAAGAATCCACAGTGAGGAAATAATAACTGTCTGGAATAATACTTTTAGACATCCAAATATAGTATTTGCTCTCCAGCATTACAAAGTCACTAGACTTCGCACTTTTCATCTTTTGTCTTACAAATTTAATTTAGATGTCTCATGACTTCTGGGTGAATCATCACCATCTAATTTGAATCACCTACCATAATCCCCTCTAGTACTTTGACCTTTTTGACTTCAAAGTCATCCCATTTTGATTCAACTCCAGGAATTTGTGGACTCTGAATCCAAACGAGAAACTGAGGGATTCTGTGCACACATCCCCATCACAACAGCTCAGAGAAAAGGGACAATAAACCACTGACATATATAAAGCAGAGATGGATGGAGACATGAGTTCTGCCAAGGGCAGTTTGTTTGTAGTATTAATAATAAATAGCACGGAAGAATGTTTTGAGGATAGAACCTACAGAAAGACAGAAAAAGGGTCATTTTTGTGAAGTTGTCCTCTTATTTTGAAAACAGGATGTTCTTATATTACATAAGATTTGATGCCTTTCAAGGACACTCAATGTCCCCATAAAAAATATTATTTGGTGAGGCTATAAGTGTCAAAGCTTTCCAGTTAGATACAAAAAAGGCCACAAGAGTTCATACCAGATGGGGGCAAATCAAAAAACAAGCGTCGTGTTAATGAATGTGACAGAGAAAATCTGAGAGAGGGCAGGGTCTTGCTCCAACTTGTAGAGCAAGCTCATATAAAAGACTGTTTTGATCCTCTCCAGGTCTCAGACAAGCCCCTCCACATGCTTTAATGCTAACTTCTCTTCTCGGGAAAATTTATTTTTTCATACATACCAGGCTGTACACCAAATTATAGACCTAGGGGTGGTGGGGTATTTTCATTTTTTAAGTCTCAGCCCTAGATCCAGTGTTCGCTTGTGTGGCTGTGCCATAAAACGAGGAAGAATCTCTTTTTAAAGACTGACAGAAGAAATAATTACAATTACAGAGTATTGAGTTCATAATTTTGTTCTACTGTTTTAATTTTAATTTTTGCTGACTACAACCTGAAAGTGGGCGGCACAGTGGCGCAGTTGGTAGGGGTGCCGTCTCTCAGCGAGCAGATTGTCAGATCAAATCCCGACCCGGGCCTTTCTGGGTGGAGTTTGCATGTTCTCTCTGTGCATGCGTGGGTTTTGTCTGGGTACTAAAGTTTCCTCCCAAAAACATGCATGCTAAGCTGATTGGAACTATATATTTTTTTGGCCTATAAGTCAAATTTTTTGCATAATTTGCATACCCGGTGAAATATATGACAACGCAACTTATGTTTTTTTCCCATATTTACTAACCATTTTTTGGCCGAGTTATGACCATTTTAATTCGTTCTGACTGAAAATATTTTCAGCTGTTAGATGGCACTCGAGTGGTATAGCATGCCGCTGTGTCATGTAATGGGTAAAAGTGGCTATTAATGACACAGTCGACTTGCCATAGACTGCCACCTTTGGGATCATGCCTGGAGCAACTGTCAAATCAGCTTAATTTTGCTGTGTCGCCCCGGCGAAATGCAGCTAATTTGACCATTGAAGTGCATTTATTAAGTAAGAGTTAAACTGAGACACATTTGCTATAAAGTCGAGCTAACACATAATTGTTTTTAGTCGGTTATCTTGTTAAATTTCAAATAAATGCACAGCGAGTCCACCCGTGCATGCTCCCGTGGCCACTATTTGGCAGCCAGCCAATCCATTTTTGGCATAACACAGGCCCACATTTCTGGGTGACTTACGGTATATCAAACGCGACAGAGGATGAAACCTGAAAGTGGTACAATGCTAGTAGATACGTTTAAAAACATTATCCAGGTAACTTCTTCAACTTCAGGTCTCTCTTGTAAATGAGTCCTCAAGGCTCAATAGGATTAACCTGTCTAAATAAAGGTTGAAACTGTCTTCTACTATAACTTTAATGGTCTCTTTAGGGATGCCAATCTCTTGCAAAGCGGCTAGTTGTGCAAGGTGTTGGTTATTATGCTGTATACTTCAGCTTTCAGCTACAAAAACAGCATTCCTGATCCCAAAAGTTAAAACCACCACAGCCTCTTTAACATCTGCTTCATTTCAACTGGAACATAACCACAACACTGACGGGGGGTTTTAATGCATTTTTTTTCTGCTTTCCTTAGTTGTTCAGAGGGTTTAGATTCAGAACCTGAGCAGTTATTTGTATCATGCTGGATTTGAGGCATTTGAAGACCTTGAGGTTTTATTTTTGTCCTGTTTAAAATGGAAAAAATGTTACTGTGTGGGCCTGAGCTGCCAAGATCTGCTCATCTGCTGTGTTGTGGTTTCATCTCTTCGGCCTTGAATGGATTTTATAACATTTCCAATACTGGCAACAAGTAGTGCAAAAATTATGAGGAGAGAACCTACAAGGGGAAAGAAAACGGGTAATTGTTGTAAAGTTGTCCACTTTTTAGAGAACAATGATGTTCAAATTGCAGATTTTTAGCCTGCCATTGATAACTTGCAGCAAATCTTATTTTTATCTGCAAAACTAAAACACTGGCTGAAATTTCAAGCACATTTCAGGAGTTTGCAAAAAGGGCAAGGCTAACTGTGCTGCCAAGCTTCAGCAGGGAGGAAGAGAGGCAAGGTGGTTGTATGGAGTTGTTATCAACGTGTCGACTTCTCCAAGGGGTCTTTCATGAGTGCAAAAGGACGCATGTTCTGACACGAACAGCATTCCAGATCCCAGATCCAGATGTACTGCCTCACTGCTGTCTCCCTCCACCGTCACACTTTTTCACGGGAGCAGCGGCTTCCAAAACAAACAGCAGGCCCTAATGAGGAAGATTTTGGCTTTTTCATTTATTTATTTTTTGTATTTGAAAACAAGGAATTTATTGGGCAACTTTCCTTTAAAACTGCCCAAGAACTTGCCTAACTTAGGTAAATAAAATGTAAGATGAAGCTGAAAACTGAATCAAAGTGATATTTTCTTAAAGATAAAGCCACAAAGGGATAATAAAAGTAAACAAAAGCATTAAATTATTTTTGTGAAGAAAACTCAGGGTAGTTGAGGTTGATCTACAAAGAACTGATTAAATAATGTGATTATTAGTAGTTTTTTTTTTTTTAATAAAAGGTAAACAAGACTAAATTATTTTCTCTAAAAAAAGGAATGGCTGTAAAATCCTATAAGATTTATTTTATATAATTATTTTTATATAAATGCAGCAAAAACACACTAAGTTGGTGTATATTGAACCAAACTGGGTTATACGGCACATTTTTCTCCATTTCTGCAGGATGATAGCAAAAACATCACAATAAGGACGCCAATAACCTCTGAAGTGACAAAGATAGTGATCAAATACAGATGCATCTAAAAAAATTAGATCATTAGAGTCAATCATTTCAGAAAGTGTGCAGCACGGTGGCATAACTGGTAGAGCTGCTACCTCTCAGCAGGTCGCCCTGGTTCGAATCCCAGTCCGGGGGCCCTTCTGGGAGGAGTTCGCATGTTCTCTCTGTGCATGTGTGGGTTTTCTCCGGGTACTCCGGTTTCCTCCCACAGACCAAAAACATGCATGTTAGGTTAACTGGTAACTCTAAATTGTTCCTAGATGTGAGTGAGAGTGAATGGTTGTTTGTCTCGTTTGTCTCTATGTGGGATGGCCTGAGACCTGTCCAGGGTGTTCCTCGCCTCTCGCACAGTGACTGCTGGATTTGGGCACCAGTGACCCCCGCGATCCAAAAAGGAAGAAGCGGGTAAAAATAATGATGGATGGAAGTTTAGATTAAAATTTATTATACAACTACAGGTCACCTTAAACGTGACTTTTATAGGTTAGAGCAGCTTAGGCATACTGTGCCATTTCTTTTGGTTGTAAGATGTTACCAAATGTAATAAAAAATAATTTGCTTCTTGCAACCTGTTCCAGACATTTGACCTTGTGTATAAATCTGATCTGGACCATAGAATGCAATGTTTGTTAATAGCTGTACTAAAGAAAAATCCTTACAGTTTATACTAGCTCAATAAACTGTACCTGGACCCGAGTGTGGTTTAATGATGTTTAGTTCGGAGTAAAGCTCTTTCACAACTTCTGAGCGGTCTTCAAATGGCCGCTCTGTCACATGGCTCTTCCATTTTCTGAAACCAAACTGAAGCCCGACACCAGACTTGAAATTTAACATGCTTCTGAACTCCGCCGACTCTCATCTGAAATGAACCATCATCAGACTGCGTACCCTGTAGTTGTTGACGAGTTTATTGGCCTCCACCTCATTCTCTGCTCTGATGGTTCTCCTGCTTGGGATCTCCTCACAGCTGTCTTCACAGGCATGACGGCTCGCACCTGAAACAAATAAAATATATAAAAAAAACAAGATGGCCAATGAGTACCTGTCAACTTGTCAGTTGTACTTTTTAAAATATCTAACTAGTTGGTACCTAATACTCACATGCTTGTGCAGACATGTATTTTATTGAAGGGGGTATTGTGTGATATGAAGATGGACTGCATGTGTGTTTAGCATTAAGTTGTTGGGAGCCCTGCAGTCGGTCGTGGATCTCTTCATGATTGTAACTTGCCTGAAGATCTTGTTCACAAGAAGAATCTGTAACACCAAGAATAAGTGTACTGTAATTACATTTCCTGCCTTGTGTTGACCACAGAGAGAGAGAGAGAGAGAGAAAGAGAGAGAGAGAGAGAGAGAGAGAGAGAGAGATATTTAAAAAATGGTAAATATTAAATCAGGAAAATAGTTTAAACAGTGTATTCAACCACCTGTCAGTACTGTATTATGAAAATATTTTTCAGGTTTTAATTGGATTAACAGTAGTGAAACTTTAGAGAACGCTGCACTCATGAACAAAATGTGTTTCTGTTTTTAGTATGTTTGTGCTGATGTATGACCACAGCTGGAATCGTTCTGCAGGAAACCAAGAGGCAGGACTGCAATTAAGGAACAATAAAAGGCACCTCTGCTTATTTATTCATTTATGTTTAGGGAAATAAATAAAGATATCCTTTGACAAATAGACACTGCAGAAACAAGTGTCATTAAAAAGCGACAACGATTTTCTTCTTTTTTTATTTTTAGCATGATAAATGGACATATACTTTGTAAATGAGAGACATACGGGGAAGTTGGGTAGGAGTGGGTGGGTGGGGAAGAAAAAAAAAAGCAAAAGTAGTTAATTTCTTGATAACTTGATGTGTTGATCAATGTTCTTGATGGAAACTTGTCTTTTTCTTTGTAATTTCTTTACAGTGTATCAAGATACACTTGTTTGTCATGCACTATGAAAATGAATTAAAATAAAACTATTACAATTTTTTTAAAACAACGATGAGATGAAAATATCTTCTCTTTTTCATCAGTTCTGCAAAGTCCTCAAACTTTTAGGACAAGTCTGTTTTTGTTCTTTTTCTTTTTTAGTCTCCATTTGAAGAGTACTAGTGAATGCAAAGATTTAACAGGTTTCAGCAGGATGGTAAAAATTTTGTTAGTGATTGTAATCTTCTGGGATTTTCAGTTAACTTTAGACCGATTCGTTAATGACAGATTTACTTTCTTAATGTAGTCCCCCCACCCCCAGACAGTTGCTTATCAGTGTTAAAAGTTACCGTATATGTGTTATTTTGTTTTTGTTTCAGGAAACAAAGTGTTGGTATGTTTGGAATTAATAGACTTAAGATTGGCAGTTAATTGCAACATTTGGTTTTAAACCATCATAGGGAGTAATTCAAGGACTTGGTTAATTATGGTGTTTTCGTTCGTTCTTTTTTTTTACAAAACAGCTGTAATAATGAATGAATTACCTGAGCATCCAAGCTAACAGCAGTTACAACACTACTTCAGATACATTTTTCAAAACAACAAAATACTTGACTGAAAACTTTCACTTTTCAATATGATCTTAGTTTAAAATGACATGAAAAGCAGCGGATGATAGTCATTCCTTCAATGATGCTAAGCCTTTAAATATACTGTACTGTTCAGTATAAAGTGAGTTCAAATACATCTAAGTTACTCTTTAAAAGACATGTTTTAAATTAGTAAAGAAATTAGTTTGACCTATATTAAAATTAATCTGATTCAGCTCTAAAAATCAGCCCCATTACTGTACTATTTTGACTCGTACTACATACAGTATACAGTATCATAAAAGAAAGGTAAATAAAATAAAAAAAAATAATAAAATAAAATAATAGTGATTTTTTTTCCGTTATGTTACTTTGTTTTGTTTTTGAGTGTGTTAATACCAGCCCACACACAAACCCAAACACAAACACACCCACACAACCTTAATTAAATACTCGTGATTGTATTTAGCTACATTCTCCACTGCTGTAAACGCAGCAAGAGTAAACACCTAACAACTCGCAGCAGAGTAAAAATGGAGAACGCTAAGTAAGCGGATACGAATAACGTTTTTTCATTGTAACTAGCTAAATGCGGAGCTAAAGACGCTCACCCTGCGTGTGTTCAGCCGGTCTTCTCCTCCGACTGGTCGGTTCTGAGCTCTGGGTGGACGGCAGAGACATCTCCTCTGGTGAAAACAGAAAAATAAATGACAGTCATTCACTTCAGCCCGGGCTCGTTCATCTCCTCGAGACGCTGCTGTCGCTCTTGTCTGCGAAAAAGACGTCTGTCGCTTAGGATTGTGGGAAATGTAGGCCACAATACAGTACTTTGGTTCCCAATGGAGAAATGCAACAAGGTCAAGTTTCTTATTTGCATCACATGTGGTACATGAGGTCAGGTGGAACGAAATTGTGTACACAGGGTGCCAGTAAAGCTACAATTGCATTGTCTACTTCACAATAATTATGCATACCCACTGCATTTTATACTCCAAAATAATTCAAATCTCTCCATGTGGGTTATATCCACTGGTAAGACTTGTTTTTATTTTATGTTGTCCTAAATCCCTGTGAAAAATCTGTGCCCCTGGTTTTATTATAAGACGACAAAAGTCTTTATAGTCACTTTCAACACTTGCTCTTCTCAAGGGCGGACGTCTCCTCTCGGTCTCTGCATTGCTTTTTGCTTTGTCTTGTCTGTGAAACTGTCTGAGAGCCTCTCTTCTACAAAATCTTCCAAATCATAACTATGGACTTCA
>JARVGS010000979.1:12124988-12136572 GCA_031762315.1 Hypsolebias antenori | reverse complement strand
TATATTTGCTCTTTTTGGATGTAACTGCAACCTTGAGTACACAATTTCATTCCACCTCATGTACCACATGTGTTGTGAATGACAATAAAGAATGATGAACCTTGTACTTAAAATAAACTATGACCAGGCTTATTATAGTGGAAATAAATATGACAAAAAAGCATACTTATACATTTTTTTCTACAATGAAAATGTCTTCTAAATAAGACAAATCTAATAATTTTCAGTTAATCACGTCACTAAAATGTTTGTTTGTTTTTTAAACCCACTTGAAGAGGTACAAGTGATTTGTAATTTAAAAAAAAAAAAAAAAAAAAGTCCAACTAGCTGTAAAAAGCAACATTGACAGAAGAGGGCACTGTGACATCACGAAGGACCTGATAGTCTCAACACAAGCTTTAAAATATATATATATATATATTTATATATACAGTATTTAAAATATTATTTTTATGTGGCTGCTGATTCTTTAAACATTTACACTGCCTTTCACTTCTTTTTAATTCAGTTTATGTTTTATTAATTTAAGTGTTGCATAAAGCTTCATGAAAAGTTTTAGTTTCTTTGCATCATTTGACAGTAACCAAGCGGCTGTACGGATATATGCTGACTTCATTAAACATGGAGAGAGAGATTAAATATAGCTGTCTCTGACTGAGAGACAGCAGGGTGTGCAGCAGCTGCTCCCAGTACCACCCAGCCACCACATCAGCGTGGGGCTCGTTACAAACTGAAACCTGTGACAACGCCTAATGGCTGAGACCTGCAGGCAGAAGGATGCTGGGAGACATGCTGTGATGCTGCCGGCAGGTGGAGTGAAGCAGTTCGTCCTCTCCGTCAAAACAGACAGACGGACGGAGGACGAAACAACGTGCAGCAGCCGGCCTGCAGCCGTGCTACAGGGGTACGATCAGGGTAGGGGCCAATTTATTTTCTTCATTCATGCTTTACCCTGCTGAGAGACATTCATGCGTACACCAAGACTCGGAATTTAGAGAATCTAAGACTTGTCATGAATTTAGCGCTATAAGATTTAATGATCTAGTGTCACGGTGTGTCTTTGCATTGCAGCTCCACCCAGTAAAATTAAGCACAACATTAAAGGTCAAACATTTCTTGAACAAATGCAAACTGATATTTTGGTCAAACCTTGAAAATAAATGGTGCAAAACCATTCTCAACCTGTTAGCACTCAGAGCATATGTTGTGAATGACTCTCGGCCACTACGTCAGATTTTTACGGTGGCCCTGAGGTGTAAATGAACAACACACACACACACACACAAAAACACAACAACCTTTGAAAAAACAGAAATCCATTTGAACGAAACGGAATTACATTTGAAAAACAGAATTACATTAAGCCAAAGCGAACGTGGCTGGAATCACATTTGAGAAAAACGGAACTACATCTAAAAAAATGCAATAAAATTTGAAAAAGCACAAGAAAACCAACAAAAACACAACAATTGAAAAAAACGGAATTACATTAAAACGAAGAGGAAGTGGTCCAAGTGGAAGTGGCCGGAATTGCAATAGACAAAACGGAATTACATTAGAAAAAAATGGAATTACATTAAACCAAAGCTGAAGCAAAAGTGGCTGAAGCAGAAGTGGCTGGAATCACATTTGAGAAAAACTGAATTACATTTAAAAAAATGCAATAAAATTTGAAAAATCACAACAAAACCAACAAAAATACAACAATTGAAAAAACGGAATTACAATAAGCCGAAGCGGAAGTGGTCAAAGTGGAAGTGGCCAAAGTGGAAGTGGCCGGAATTGCATTAGACAAAACGGAATTACATTAGAAAAAAAATGGAATTACATTAAGCCGTGGCTGAAGCAGAAGTGGCTGGAATCACATTTGAGAAATATGGAATTACATTTCACCCATCCAGGGTGTACCCCGCCCCTCGCACTGTGATTGCTGGACATGGGCACCGGCGACCCCCGTGACCCAAAAATGGAAGATGCGGGTAAAGATAATGGATGGATGACTTATCGTAATAAATCCAAATTCAGTGTCTCAGAAAGTTTGAAAATTGCATATCCAGCTTTTGGTACATTTGGCAGTGTGGGCAGGAAGTCCTGCTGGAAAATCAAATCAGCATCTCCATAAAGCCCTTCAGCAGAACAAAGCATGAAGTCTCTAAAATGTCCTGCTAGGTGCTACGCTGACTTCAGAAAACCCAGTTAACCAACACCAGCAGATGAAATGGCTCCAAACCATCACTGACTGTGGAAACTTCACTCTGGACTTCCAGCAACGTGGATTCTGGGCCTCTCCACTCTTCCTCCAGACACCTTGATTTACAAATGACATGAAGAATTTACTTTCATCTAAAAAAAGAACATTGGACCACTGAGCAACAGTCCAGTTCTTTGTCTCCTCAGCATGTAAGACGCTTCTGACATTATCTCTGGTTCAGGAGTAGCCTGACTTGAGGAATGAGACATTTGTAGCTCATGTCCAGCAGCTAATCAGCTGATGAGGGGGGTGACACCAGGAGCTTACAATACTGAACCTCTTCACAATATCCTAATTTTCTGAGACACTGTATTTTATTTATTCATTATTTGTAAGTAGTAATTATCAAAATGACGATAAATAAAAGTATTGGAATACAGTAGTTGCAATGAATCTATGTAATATGAGTTTCACTTTCTGAAATGAATGGCAAAAAAAAAAGAACTTTTTCGTGGTGGTCTCTGTTTTTGAGATGCATCTGTATTACAAAAGAAAAAGAAGACAAAACCAATAATACTACCAAAAAAAAATCTCAAATCACTTTCTTCATGTTGAGCAAATAAATGCTCTCTTTGACTGTATGTGTGCTAAAACATATAGCAGCTTTACTTTGATTCAAACATGTGCTCAGTAACCCACACCTCTGACCTTAAAGGTAACAGATGGCCAAAGCAAACAATACAGAGTTGCACCTCTTTGTAAGAAAATTAAGAAACAAAAGAGAGAAAAGATATAAGTGCACAGATGGAGACTGTTTTGTGTTGTAAAGCTATCAGTAAAAATAAAAAAAAAGCTGGATGTGATGTAGAACTGCACCATGTGAGGCTGATAGTAGATATTTATGTCCAAGTTCTGTGAGCAGCCAAACAAAACCCGTGATCCTCTTTCCCATAGACGTCTAACTTCTCTTCTGAATATCTCTTTTCTTACAGAGGCTCCTACTTTGATAAGAGCGAAACACACATCAGCTAGCCTTCTCCTCCGCTCAAACAAAAGTTTGTTGTGTACACAGACTTTCTGAGCTCCCGTTTGAGGGAATCTTTTTTGCTGTGTGCCATACATTCCTGTTGACACTCATTCATATGCTAATGAGGATTCTCCATGTAGATTTTTCTTTTCACATCGGGACAGAGCAGAGATCGCTTGGGGTTACATCACATGTCAACACTTGCATCCCACTGAGGCATACTGGCAACACTGCCTGACACTTCCTCCTCAAAACGTTGGCTAGAAACCCAAATTCTTTATACCAAGATGAAGATCTTTCTGTAATTCTCCCTTTATCTGTTTGGTTAAAAATAAAGAAAGAGGACACAGCAATAAATGGATGCAAGCAACAACAAAAAAATCAATTGATGTACTTTAAGAACTTGCGCTAAAAGGGTCATTTGATACTGATGTTCACTATTCTAGTCTTTTCACCTCACTTTGCAGATACTATCAAGTGACTCATGCATCTCATAAAACCATCCTGGTATGAACCCTGATGCCTCGGATTTCTCCTCCATCATCTGATCTCTTTAGAGAAACTCGTCCTAATAAATATGTCCTGGTAGACATACAAGACAAGACAAATCATTGTGCCTCCACCCTTAGTTGTGCATTTATGGGGGAGGAAAAAAAACACAAAAATAAAGACAAATAACAAGGTAGCTAAGTAACAAGCAGAAACCAAATGCCACAACCTTCTGACAGGGTTTGACCACAGTCCAGGAGGACTCGATTACACCTGAGCTCACAACTGAAGCAGGAATCCACCAAACATTCAAATATTAATGATTAAATGTCAGGAGATGCTGACTGAACCTAAATGTTTTTCATCCTGGAAATGAAAGGGTTAGCTCGACTGCGTTAAACTCGTATCTCTTTGCTTGCAGACATTTAAATCTGAATTTGCTAAAATTGTATTGATGAGCTTACCGTAATTTCTGCCGTAAATGTCACACCGCCTTATAAGTCTCTCTCTCTTTTTTTTTATTATCTTTATTTAAGCAAATGATAAGTATACAACAAACAAAATAATGGAGTACACAGATGAACACAACACTTAAATGAACTTAAACAACCAGGGGTGTGATTTTTAAATAAATACGTTCAAAGATTTACAGATAGAAATTGTCCTAAGGGCCTTTTTGTTGGTAGTCTGTTATTAACTTTACATATATTTCCACATCCTTAATAAAATGAAGAAATCATGGTGTTTTGTTGGTAAATTTATATTTATGTATTAAAAATTTGGCCAAAAGAATTAGCAAGTTTATTATAATTTTTTTCGCATCCTTTCTGAGGAATCTAGAAAAACAAAAATAAAACATTTTCACTGCTCTTTAAGTCTCATCAGTCCAAATATATGTCTAATAAAGTGGAAAACTCAAATGCTTTGCCATACATGTCACATCTATTATGCATCACTGCTGATGCGTCACATTTGTTACCCGTCACCGCTGACAACCCGGAAATGTGGGCCGGTGTTGTACCAAAAATCAATTGGCTGCCAAATGGTGGCCCCGGGGGCATACACGGGAGGATTTTTTTTTTTTACAAGAATTTAACAAGATTAACACTTAAACAATTATTTGTTTGTTCAAAATTATAGTAAAGCTGTGTCTCAGTCTAACTTTTGTTTAATAAATGCACTTTGACGGTCAAATTAGCGGAATTTTTCAAAAGCCGATACGCGGAAACATGAACGCGCAGAGGGCGAATTGTGCATTTCTTCAACATTCAACAAGACGACCACCTAAAAACAATTATTTGTTAGCTCGACTTTATAGTAAAGTTGTGTCTCAGTCTAACTTTTCCTTTGACGGTCAAATCAGATGCATTTTCAAGCCGATACGCAGAAACATGAATGTGCAGAGGGACAAGTCACTGTCTCATTTCTTCTAAATTTAACAAGAAAACCACCTAAAACAATTATTTGTTAGCTCAAATTTATAGTAAAAGTGTGTCTCAGTTGAACTTTTACTTAAGAAATGCACTTTAATGGTCAAATTAGCTGCATTTCGCCGGGCGGCGCAGCAAAATGAAGCTGATTTGACGGTTGCTCCAAGCAGAAGAGGGTGGCAGACTATGGCAAGCAGACTGTGTCATTAATATCTACTTTTACCTATTACATGATACAACTGCAAGCCATACTGCTCGAGTGCCATCTAGTGGCTGAAAATGGTAGTGTTCAATATTTTCAGTCGGAAAGAATGAAAATGGTCATATAGCAACCAAAAATTGGTTTATAAATATGGGGGGAAATCCATGAATACGTCACTTCGGCATATAAGTCGCAGGCCATGCAAATTATGCAAAAAACTGTGACTCATATGGCAAAAAAATACGGTAATTTTGTTGGGGGGAAAAGGGGGGAACAAAACTGCAGCTAAATGCAATTAAATTTACTTTTAGCAGTTTTTTTAAACCATCACAGTTGAAAACGATACTTTTTTTATTATGCAATATGATTTTAAGTACTGTATATCTTCTACGTACCTGCCAATCAGCTGACAAAAAATTTCAGGTTTTAAACATGAAACTTTTTTCCAGTTACGCTTTTCTTTGCATAAATGCAAAACTTGTAGCATGTCCAAGGGATAATAAGGTCATTTTAAAGTGATCTGTCGAACTGTTTGCTTATGTTGGTACCTTAGGCTGTGGCATAACTGCAGACCAGATGGTTTCCACTGTTTTTTGTGTTTGCGTTATATTAAAAGTATTATTTTCATTTTCACAACTCTTCATTTTAAGCCTAATTTCGAAACATTAGACAAAACTAAACAAATCGTCTCTCCTTGTTATCAGACTTTTTCATTAGGATCACTAAATTAAGTGAAGCAGCAGCTGGGAGTAGTTTCAAATGTGAATAACAGATGTGCCTGTTAATCAGTGTTAACCTTAGTAACGTATGCCTGCCAGCATGCTCGCGGCTCTAACGCACTCGGAACACACAAAAATTTAAATGATTAAACTTGACTCGCTCTTTCGCGGTTTTTCAACAATTGGCAACTTTAATATTATTCATGCGATTAGGATGGTACAGATAAAATGTATGAAAAAAAAAAACTTCTGACAGGTGCCACCATTTTGTAGTTTTCTTTTCTTTCAATAATCATATAATGCAACGTCAGTCCAAAAGAACTACATTACCCAGAAGCCAACAATGCTGCCAGCTGCTGCTTTCTGCCGAAATGGAGGGAAAGTTTTGATTTGATCTGAACATGACTAAAAAGTTTGGTCTTTATTCATAGTGACTTTGGCACTCAGTGCATGCAGAGAGACATACGAAACCGGACCAGAACTGGACCAAGGCTGATAAGTTCCTCATATACAATCTTCCAGTACTGTAGTTACTGTGCAGTACATATATGTTTGTTGATAAAATTACATAGGTTTAAGAGTTTAGAATGTTGCAAGAGTGTGGGAAGGGTTTATAAATCCTTAATATATATATAAATACTAAAATAAATATAGTGTTTCTTCTTTGCAGTTTTTCACTTTTTCACGCGGGGGTATCTGGAACGCAAGCTACTGTAATTAGCTGATTAATTAACAAGCCAGAGCAGAAATAAATTACATCAAAACCAATTTAGCTAATTTATTTCTTTCACAACTTTGAAGTGAAGTTCAGTTCCCAAACAACACTAAATGGTCAAAACAAGTCTATGTTCAGAAGGCTAACAATACTAAAAAGCTGCATGAAAGAAGAACAATGAGGAAAAATTAAACAAAATGCTTAACCACAGCCAAGCAATTTGAGCTTTTGAGAACTTTGGCCTTTTTCTCCCCCTAAATGGCTCTTTGTAAAGTGTTAAGAGCCTCACAGTGGCATGATAAGCCCAGGGCTGACCTTAATGAATACTTAATCACCTTTGATTTTGTTCAGTCATGGTGGGGAATTGAGTGACAACGCAAACAAGTTAAACAACAGCAATGGCATCCAAAAAATCCCATCCCAAGTCTCTTTAAAATGCTGGTTACCATGGGGCTGTCAAGAGCAAATGACTGGGGAGGAAGGCGACATGACAGTATAGCCCCCCCTCCTCAAACAAAACACACACCACAACCACATAAAGTTACTGCCATGGCGTCTCTCTCCTGGTTCAGATTCCTCTGGCTACAGCTGTGGAACAGCTCAGTGGAGACTACGAGCAGGGAAAGATATAACCGGGGGGGAAAAAATGAGAATAAGAATTGGGATGAATGCATGGAAACTGCAAGTTCTGATTTTTTTTACTGAACTAAAAGGTGGTTGAAGGTAAAAGTGGTGCAACAAGAAAGTCAACAGTGGAAATAAATCTGATATTCTCTATCGCATAATCCCAGTGATCTGTTTCTAACAGCGCAGCACTGATAGTCAAGAGGCTGGGTACATAATAATTCATCTGTGTACTGCCGTGAACGCTGTCACAACAACTCAGACATGCTGGTACTCACAGACACACACTTTTTACATACACAAAACTACTTTAGGAGGCTAGACAACTGGTGGTAAGATGAAGAATGGTACTGTTTTGATTCATAGAACAAAGGGTATTTCTTCATTCTGTGCAACAAATACCATTCATGATTCTTATAATTGAACTGGCTGAATGTTTTAAGAGATTAAATCAAATCAGAATGGATAAAATACTACCAACACTTTTTTTTTATTAGCAAAAATGTCTGAAAAGCTTTCAAAATTGCAAGAATGATCTTTCAGTATGAACTCTTCTGCCAACACAACAATTCCTTCAATGTTTTTACTTCTACTTGCTCTTCTCCTATGGTATGGATTTTTATGGGGGGCCAATATGAGGTAGAGGTAGGGCAGCCGACCCGGGACCTGAAAGTCAGGTTGGATCCCCAGCCATTCCCACATGTTGTGACATCTCTGAGCAAGACACCTAATCCCCAAGTGCCCACTGCTCCACCTGGATGTATCCCAGGTATGATGGGTTAAATGTAGATAACCAATTTCACCATTGTATGGGAACATACAATGATGACAACACATAGCACTTTATACTGGTACTGTAATTGAAATCCATCCTATACAGGTTTTTCTGACAGCATGTCACTTGTTACCCACTGTGGTCTCTTGATACAGATATTTTCATGTCTTCACACATGATTGCAAAGAAAACATCAAAACATAAGTAAAAAAGCATTTGCATGTTGCTCACAATTGGGCAAAGTGTTGTTACTCAACACACAAGCCCCAACCACCATCACCACAAAGACCACTCTAACAGGACAGTGAGTTAGTTGTTACTGATCTACGCTGTGAGTAATCTGCTCTACAAACTGGTGTGTGATTAATTTGGTGTTAAAATGCACCTAAATTAGTGTGAAGGACAGAAACCCGCCACCCGTTATAGCATATTTCAAATAGCAAGCAAGAGGTCTGAGGTGTCTCATCCCTTTGCTTTTCATCCAGCAGAGGAGGAGTGCAGGGTGAACCGCCACCAGACGAAGTTTACTACAAGTGGAAGTGGATGACAACAATCAGACGAGGAGGAAGAAGGACGAGGGGTCTCTGGTTTAGAGGATGCCCTGGAGTTGAAGCCACATCGTGTAGCCTTCCTACCTGGCTGCAGCTGTCTCGGTGTTTTCACTGTGGATGACTTGGTCTTGACAGATTTACCACCACGGACACATGTCTGTGTCCCTGGTCTGAGGTTAGCCTGAAGAGAGGCCCGGTCCTGAGTCTGGCCTCCACCGCGAGGCAAAGATGAGCCCTGAATGCGCTGTTTCATCTCAGACGACAGCAAGCGACCCTTGTGCATCCACTCCTGCATCTTGTTGACGGTGACTCCGTGGGCTTTGTTGGCCGAGTTAACGACCTGAGTTCGGACATCAGCCTGTCCCTGCTTGGTCTCCTGACCTTGATGTGTTGCTAATACCTCTGCGTTGCTGTCGGAGGAACCAGTGAGGCTGTTAACCGAGCTGCTGCTCTCATTGAGCTGCTCAGCTTGGTCCTCCTCACCTCCAGCACCTCGTAGCTCCTCGCTGCTGATGCCGCTGCGAAGAACATAAGGTTCAGGCAGCCCTTCGGCTTTTGTGACCGCAGCCTTTAATGTCTCTGAAGCTCCTTTATCATCATAGGCTTCTGTCTGGACAGGAGATGAGGGTTTGCTTTGATATCCGATAGCTCCATCACTAGCAGAGCGCAACATTGTGGGCCTTTTGGTCAAAGACAGACTGCTCATGCTCTTACTAGTCAGCCTGGACTTTGACTCTAGGTTCCCGGTGAGGCAGAGAAGGAGCGATTCGGTGTCAGATCCATGCTGAGAACTGTGGTTGCCTCCTGACGACCAGGAGTCGCTGTCCATATTTTTGACGGACAGCCTGGAGCACAGGCTGTCCCTTGAGTGGCTACTACAGGAAGAGGTGGCTTGCTGTGCTGCTAAATCATCTCTAATCTGCTGGAAATCTAAGCTGATATCATTCATAGCATTGATAAGGAGGTAGTAAGCCTCTTGCAGTTGGTTTCGGAGCCGGTCTGTTTCATGGGCGCTTTTACAGTTAATCACATGCCCTTTATCCTGACCAAGTTCTTCAACATCTACCCTATCAACATTAGTTTTTGGTCTAGCTGTTTCATAGAAGGGTAAAATTTCATTATCATAGTAATCATCATCTTCACTATCTAAAGGGTATCTGCGCGACCCCTGCGTGGAGCATAGAGATGTCCTTTTAATATCGCAAATTTGTAACTCGGTAGGGAAAAACGCTGGACTCTGAGGACTGCCTGCTGTCTCTCTGGTGTCCCCTAAACAGTCAGGTCCATAGCTCTCAATGTTTCTTATTACCATACTTTCCTCTGTGCTTACTGCACACTTTGGATACACAGCCACTACGCTACTTGGGGAATTTGTCTCCAAAGTTGGACCGCTGTCAAAAGTCCAGTTAGACCTGCATTCCGCAGTTCCTGCCATGTGGGACAGTCCTCTGCCTCTGAGCTCTGTCCCCTCACGGACGCAGCTCACTGCGGGTGTGAGGGGCCCTGGTTGTTGCGCGTGTACCTGCGCTCCCTCCAGCACATGACAGGAACTGTCCCCGAACCCGATGGAGTCCCCGACGCTGCGCTGCCTCGGCGCCGAAACGAAGTGCCTCATCTGGACATGGGGGCCCCCCGCCGCGGCTCCGGGCCCCCGGTGCCCCCTGCCCTCCTCCCTATACGCGCTTTGCGCATCTGCTCGACGCGACGCGACCGCCTCTGCTGTTACACAATTCTCGTACGTACTCAACCTCTCAGCCGTCCAATCCATCCCCGTGAGCACAACTGCCCGCAGAGCCTCGTCCGGGTCTCGCTGCGTCTGCAAAACTTTTTCTTTACCTCCTCGGCTTCCGTTAGCCGCCGCAGCAGATCCGAAATCACCGCCGCAGCCGCCGAGCGTCGCTCCTTTTTTGGTCTTTTTCCCCCGGAGTTTCGCTAGTAAAGTCCTCCTGAGAGGATCAGCCATTCCCTTCCTGTCCCCCCCCCCCCCTCCCGATGCAGCTTCTCCCGGTGTCTTTCAGCGCGTTGGCTCCGGAAGGGAAGGACCGAGAGGCTTGTCCTCGGTCAAAGCTCGCCGAGCGGACGGGCTGCTCTCCATTCTCCGCTGTCACCTCTCCACTGCGCCAACCTCCCCGTCCTGCTTTCTCTCACCCTCTCTCTCTCTCTCTGCTACGTACACGCACGCACGCGCATGCACACACACTCCTCCATTCTCCCTCCTCTCTAGCACCGCGCCTCCTCGTGTTTGCAACTCAGATGTTTGAAATAGTTCCTTGGTTCAAAGTCCACACACATTTTGATTTTGTGTTGGGTTTACGGTAAAAAAAAAAAAAAAAAGAGAGAGAGAGAGAGAGAGAGAACAGCAGTGCTTATTTAAAGCCACTTATTGCAATCTCATGAAGAACAGACCAAAAAAAAAAAAGTATACTGCACATCAAGGTCAAGGTGTCTTTATTGTCATTCACGTGGCACGTGATGTGGAACAAAAGTTGCATCCAACAAAAATAGCCTACAAATTGTAAATACATACAGTAATAAGATCCAAAAAGAAATATGCTAAACTAAGCACTAATAGTACAAAACAATGCACCAGACAGCAGCACGAACATGAGTCTGTGTGAGCAGATGAGGACGAATGAACACAGCAGCAATAAATAAATCAGCAGCATGAGATCAGCATCATGGATAGTCAGCAGCACATATCAACAACCAGATAGCATAACAGTGATTTTTTTTTCTCCACAATTCATTCATTCATTCATTCATTCAACCTTTATTTAGGCAGGCTAATCCCATTGAGCCTCAAGGACTCATTTACAAGAGAGACCTGGCTACAAACAAAGAATGATGACAACAGCAACAGT
>JARVGS010000979.1:12105675-12121491 GCA_031762315.1 Hypsolebias antenori | reverse complement strand
CAGGTCTCTCTTGTAAATGAGTCCTCGAGGCTCAATGAGATTAACCTGCCTAAATAAAGGTTGAATGAATGAATATTTGTCCATGAAACCCAATGAATACAATCAGCTTTACTATTATCTTATCTTAAAGACATAAGAACCTGGATGACCCTAATTTTGAATTCAGACAAGTCTGAGGTTTTGGTTTTTGAACCAACAAAGAAGCTTAAAAACAATCTTAGTTTAGCTGTCTGACTCAGACTCATCAGTGAGTCACAAATGATACTGCAGGGACATTATTAGTAAAGAAGAATACAATATTATTATGTTTCATAACAAACTGGCATTTCCTTCTGTCGGTGTCACTCACCACAAACTATTATTCACCACGTTTAAGTTCATTGTTTTAGTCCTCCTGAACCATCAACCTGACAGAAGCACCTGTCCATCTACACAATTAAAGAACAATCACTGAAGCCTCATCCATGAAGTCTTCACGTCTGACTCCCAGCTCAACTGTCTTGTGAGAAATAAACAGTGCAGGAGAACTAGAGGACGTTTGCCTCCTTTGTCCTCCCTTTTTATTCCTCCCATCAGTCACTTGAGTTCTTTGTGGGGCCAGTAGCAGAACATCTGCTTGACTGGCCCCTTTTCAAACCATGTGGTCAGAGAGGAGAAAAACACAGTGCATGTGAGAGAGAAAGAGGAAAATAAAGGGAGTCCGTGCACATACGTGTGTGCACATGCACACGTAGTTGTGCATGTGAGTGGATGTTGGGATTTGGGGTTTTGCAGCTGTTGGGGCTCTCCTCCTGATGGCTGCCCATTGTTCCAGCTCGGTCTTTCTCTCAGCCTGTTTATGAGCTTTCCCTTTTTATCTCTCCTTTTTTTAATTCTCAAAGCATGCCACGACTAAATTTACGCCCGTGGACACAAGCCTTTCTCAGGGTATAAATTAGGTTGGAGGATCCTTGACAGAGAAGCACTGCCAAGAGCCTGGAGCTCATCGTTCCAGAGGGGAATTCTTGTAATTCAATTGAATTTTACCGGTCAAACCCAGTCTATAGGAACTCCTGTTTTGTCTCATTTACTGTAAATGTACAGCAAAATATTGTTCAAGTGTTTCTTACAGCAATATATTGTAGCTTTAAAATTATTTAAACAAAGCAGGGTATAAAGTTGACAGTTTCTACACAGTTCCTAAGAAAGCAGTCAGTTAATTAACAAGTTCATTAATGTCAGAATAGAAAAGCCACTTTTTACAACAAAACACCCAAGTAGACCCTAAATTAATCTGCATTTTATGAAAGGCAATCTATTTAATAAATAAAATCTCAATAAATAAAATAAAACATTAATGAAATGATGCTGTTCAGCATTTTTACAATTAAGTTTGAGAACCAATCAGACAAGATTTAACAGTCAGTGAGCATTACATGTTTCAACTTCATATTAAAATCACTGCCCATGGCTTTTCAAACAGGCATAAATGCACGACAAATATTTAAATTAAAAGCATGGTGGAGGGGAAAAAAGATGTATTACATTTGTGTATGCAGAAGTGGAAAAATCAATGTAGATTTACAACCTCTTCTCAATAAAAGGCTATTATTAGTGAAATTATGTGTGCACGTCAATAATGAACGTGGCTTAATCTCTTGTTAATTACTTTGAGAAGTCACCTGGAATTAACCAAACGAGAAGTGGTATACTGTATTAAATCCTCTTTACTAAATAAAATGATTTGTATGTTCTTGCTAAAGAGCTAAAAATTCAACCATTTTGAAGTAAAACAGATTTGAAGCTGAAATTATTTTTGTTGCCTTTTCAGCCTTTTGTACAGCCTTGCTTTATAATACAAGCTTTATGTGATGCTGATCTGAAGATCTGGTGAACCCAACCTCAGATAAGCAGGGGGATAACATCTCTAGATCATCAGCAGGTATGCAGCTCTTTACAAAGGAGAAGCTCGGTGGTCTGAGGCGTTCCAGGCCGTTTTAACACAAGAAAAAACATCAAGCAACGATAAAAGAACGTGTTTCTGCCTGTCATCCAGGAAAGGGTTACAAGTCTGTTTCAAAACAATTTGGAGTTTATCATCATGCAGTTACAAAGATGATTCAGGTGGAAAAACATTTAGAACAGTTTCCAGTCTTGAATGAAAGATCGCTTCAAGTTTACATCACTGTCACTAAAACAAAATCTCAAACTCTTTGAGCCTCTGATGAGCGCTGCATGTCAAGACTGCTCGGATTTAAAAGCTGCAAAGAGTCAATCGCATTATTGCATTTCCTGCAAAAATTCAGTGTGACTGCTTTTTGCTCAAGAACTTACTGAAAAACGGCTGAAATTAGCTAAAAACATGCTGAAATGTAGCTGAAATGGAAGAACAAACCTAAGTTAGCAGAAGAACGCAGATAGAACACTGAATTAAGATTAAATAATCAGAAATGAACAAATAATTTAAGATTTAGCAAAAAAAAAAGCTGAAATTAGCAAGCAAAAAAAAAAAGGCTAAGAAAAGCAGAAGCATGCTTAAGGATCTAGAAAGAGCTAAAATGAGCTAAAAATGTGGAATTAGCTGAAAAAAATAATAAATTTAGCACAAAACAGTTAAATAATAGATGAAATGGCAACAAAAGCTGAAACTAGCAGAAAAAAGCTGAAAGGAGCAAAACAAGCTTAAATCAGCAGAAAGAAGTTGATTAGGCTGAACATAGCAGACATTATCACAAAAACCTTGAATTTATCTGAAAATAGCTAAAAAAAAAGCTAAATTAAAGTAGCTGAAAAGGTAGAACAAGCTTAAATTAACATAAGAAAGCAGAAGGAACGTTTGAAAAAAAGCAGAAATGAGCACAAAAAAGTGTAAAATACCTGAGAAAAATCTGAAATGAGCAAAACAGCAGAAAGAAGCAGAGCACATTTTTGCTGAATTAGGCTGAAAAAAGTGTAAATGAGTGCAAAAAATGTGGACTTACATGAAAAAAATTTAATTAGCAGAAAAACAGCTGTAGCTGAAGCAGAAAAAAAGCTTAAACTTGCAGAAATAAGCTGAAAGGAGCATAAAAAGCTGAAATTAGCAGAAATAAATTAGAAGAAGCACAGAAATGTACCGGTAGTAAGCAAAAAGAATCTGAAAGGAACACAAAACAGCAAAAGAACCAGCTGAGAAAATGTTGAAATTTGCACAAGGAAGCTGAAAGAAGCTGAAGCAGAACAAAATGTGAAAGGAGCAGTAAAAGGTTGTAAAGATCTGAAGGATGTAAAATGAGCTCAGTTCATTTTCTACAAGAAAAAATATGTCAGGAAAGGCTAAATATTTCAAAAAGCTAAAGTTGCACCAATACCAAACATTATAGCAGGATTGAGCTGAACGTTGTTTTTATATGATTTGTTGAAATAGCTTAAACTGTGGGATGAGGATCGCACTAATTCACACTAATTCACATTAATTCACATTAATGTGAATGCTTCATAAACATTCAGACAATGAGGAACGTTGAAACGTGACTTGCGTTTATAGAGTTATATCTCTGTTTCAGAGCAACAAAGGTTGATTCAAACATACACAGAGCCTTTGCTGTCTTGGTTTCCTCTTCATATCATTACCAAGAGACAACTGCTGACATGTTTGTTGTGAAAGGTCAAACATTTAGTTGTTATTCATAATCAAAAACATGGAAAGCATAAGACTTTATGAGGAACCTCTTTATAATCTTATATACTCTGCAGGAAAAACTCACTTTGTAACATCTCACAAAGTGTTCAGCATTTTGTGGTTTTAGCTGCAGGTTTCCATGACTTCATGCAAAGAATGGCTAAACTGTTGATTCTTGTTTGTTTAAATGAAACAAAACTTCATGTAACTTTAATTTCCTGTTTTTTTTTAATATATAACTCACAGCTGTTTGCAGCTACTTTGTAACACAAATTTTGTCTATCACAGATGAACTTGGGTGGTATTGAAAAATGAAACCTTTCACGCCAGCATCAAAGAAGAGCAAAACTCTGGAAAACTCCACCTGCAATCAGTGGTCTGCACCACAATCTTACTGCAATTTGCAATATTATGTTTCCGTCTGACCACAGATAGGAAAGTTTCACCCTCGGTCAAATCCGAGCTCAAGAGAGAAATGGGCCCTCAACGAACCTGGAAGTCTGCAGCACGATTCCAAGAAATATTTCCCAATCTAAAATCAGAGAACATGAAATAAATGATTCAGATTGTTTCGAACTCCAGGGAGGTTTTTTTTCCAGGTCTTGCTGAACATCGTTCATACGACTGACCCGGTCACTGGTGTGGAAGCTGTTCGCCTCAATAAAACAAGCAGAACTGAGAGAAACTTTTTTAAAGTGTTGACATGGATCCACCCTGCAGACCACGTGAATACCTTCATATCAACATGCGACTCTAGGCTGAACAGATGGAAACATCAGACTTTCCACCACTTGAGCTTGTGCTGATGTTTCAGGGGAAATTAACATTTGAACAGTTTTGAGTTGCTCCAGCTGCTTAAAGGAGGCATTTCACTACGACACTATTTATTAAATCAAAATACCGTTTCGTCTAGATAACTTTTTCTCCATCTTCTTGCTTTTGTGTTGTTGTTGCAGATTAACAAGATAACTGGGGACAATTAGCTGTGTCATTTCAGATGGCAGAGGTTATCATAGCTGATGTTGGACCTGACAGCTGCCAGAGTATCCATATAAGCTGTAACGGAGGTTGTGGAGCATTAAGTGTAGAACTACTAGACAGCTTTTACCCTGAAGCGGTTAAGACTTATAAACTCCACTGTAATGAAAAAAAAAATCATTGTAATGCCACTTTAATTGGTGATATATGACTTATCTGTGCTGCTGATTATCTCATGCTGATATTCATTCATACCCATCTACTCAGCACAGACTCATGTTCGAGCTTCTGTTGATACGCTGTATTGTTTTACATTATCAGCGTTTAGTGTACGCGTTAGCTCTTTTAGTGTACTATTTAGCATTTATCTTAGTGTATATCTTCTTTTTATACTTTATATTTTTGGGTGGATCTGGGACTGTGAATACTTAATTTTGTAGTGATGCGAATGACGACTTGAGCTTGAATATTTTACTGACTGGGTGACAGTGAGTCGGACAGCAGCGGCCGTCTCAGGAAGGGTCCCTAAATTTTTTATTCTACAGAAAAGAGCCATTAGGATTATTACAAGAAAGAACTACAATCATCCTTCAAATGCATCATTTCATCAGTTGAAACTGTTGACATTTTATGATTTGTTGGACTATAATATTTTGTTAGTAATGTATAAAGCTCGAACTTCTATACTACCTCCAAACATTCAAACACTTTTTGTAAAAAGAAAAAGTTGTTATAATTTAAAGGGAACAGACATTTTTGTGAAACCTAGGTACAAAACCAGTTTAAAGAGTCGGTCTACATCACTACAGGGAATAAGTTTATGGAATAATTTGGAAAACGATGTAAAACGAGTAACGTCTATTTCTATATTTAAGAAAATGATTAAAACTAACTTGCTGAAAAAATATGCATAAGTTAGTCAATATGTAATGTAATAGAAACGTAAACCCGTGATGAGTTCTTTATTTTGTTATATTATTCAAAGATGATCATTGTTTTGAATTGATTATTTGAATTGTTTTTCTTAAAAAAAAAAAGAGCAAAAAGGGGGAGATATAAGATTTTTTCTTCTTCTGCCACCTTTCATTTTAGATTTTTTTTCTCATTTTTTTTCATTACAGTATTATGAAATTGTAATTTATTTTAATTTGAAATGAATGAATAAAATAAAAAAATAAAAAAATGATCTTAAGCTATGAGAAAACGTGATCAGACGACTGAAACTGACACGTTTCAGAGATTTAAGAAACAACTCTGTTAATGGACATCGTTGTAACATCTAAATGTATAGTCAGACAATTTGAGTTCTTTCAAGGACAGCTGGGCTTTTAATTTGACCGTGTAACACAAGATTGAGACATTCTCTTAATAAAAGAAAAGGTCAGCCATGTGTAGCATCCAGTGGGATGAGAAAAATGCTTTCCTCTTGTAATAAGATCTCCAGTACACAAAGAGGCCACAGTGGAAGAATGCAGCAGATATATCAAAGACAGTAACAAGTCAACACCAGATACACACAGACGGTGCTGCAAAACATCCATCTGGGAAAACTCCAGCCATAAGAGCGACACGGACTTGATGAATTCCCACAATGACCCTGCCGGTCGTCGCTCTCACCGTTAAGTCTGCAGAGAAGAGTAATTTGTTTGTAAATGTGGCTGATAGAAATCACCGCGCAGGACCGGGAACACATTTCAGACAAGGCCAGGCACATACCCCGAGGCTGAAATTTTATCAGAAGCATATTTACCAGCACTTCATGTCAACCTGTGATGACTGATACGCCAGGAATTCCTCTGATCACTACACTGTTGCAAGACAGAAACTTTTTTTTTTTTTCCCTCCAATGCTTGGAAAACCATTATATTTACTTGAGCGGCCGCAGAAATGTAAAGAATGTACATGAGAATGTTTGTCAGCTTAATAATATAGATTTAATGTTTTTACTGACTTTGATCTCTGCAATTCTCAGAATACTTGAGGAAAGTACTAAATTATAAGTTTACACACATCCGTTTGCATTAAATGAATAAAGTTTCAAAACTAAAAATATCCTAAAATCGCAACAAAAATGGAATTTATTGTTTTAAATCACACACAAAGCATCTAGTGGATAAGTTTGTCTTTATCAGCACTGATGCTGACCATTACAACACAAAGTACTTCATAAACAATGAAGGGATGAAGATAAAATGACAAAGTTCAACACTTTCCATTTTAGAAACAAAAGAATCCCACGTGTCCTGGCTGTATTTTGACGTTATCAGTAAAAGGGACATTTGTAGAGCTGCTCACGTGCGACCCCTGGTGCTCAAAGGCAGAAAAAATGCTTTAAAAATAGTAATAAATAAGTAAATTGTAGTAATAATAGTAATTTTTTTAATGTTTTATACAAGTTTGAACTAACACATATTCAGAGTCACAATTCAAAAAGAAAATGCATTCAATAAAATAAAACGGATGAGAAAACAAATAAGCTCCAAGAGTTATTGTTTATAATTTACTGAAGCCAACCCAGACTAGTCTGTGTTTAATCTCACTGCAGATGACAACAACAGTCTTTTTGGAGCAATTATTGGTAGACTTTGAAAATATTTTTTACATTTTTTTAATCATAGTTTCAGCTGGAAAACGTTCTCCTCGTAGTCTTATTGCTTTGTGATATGAAGCTCGGTTGAACAACGTTTAAACTCAATCACTATGTTTTCCACAAATGACAACACATCGCTGTATGGATAGAAAGTAACGACCTTGTATATTTGCAGAACACTAACTTCTTGCCATATATGATAATGGTGAATGTTTCTGCAGCTGTGTAATGTTCGAACTCAGAAACCGCTTGTGCTTTACTCTATTTTTTGCCTGAGGATCCTTTTCTCCTCCTCTACAAAGTTCTTGTCAGAGGTGGCTTGTCCCAAGTCCCTCTTCCTCTTTTCCTTCTGCTGAAAGGTCTCTACTCGCCGTTTCTTGGCCGACAAAGCAGACTGTTGGGATTCCTCATCTTGTTGCCAGAGTAGTGAAAGGAGAGTGAAAATAAATAAATGTGACAAGGTGAAATTATAAGTGAGAACTGTGGCTGTCCTACAGAACTCACCAGAGTCAGAAGGCTGCTCCTCTGTGGGTAAGAAGCGAGCTTTGCCAGTGTAAGGCTGTGGTGCGTCTGCACCGTTGTCCTCATACACATTGGACCACTTTATTGCCATGTCCATTCCAGGAGGAGGCCCCTTCTTCCTTTCAGGCTCTGCAGTGTAGCTCTCAGGAGGTGGCACTGCGTTCGTTTTCCATGGCTTAAACTCCCTTTCAGGCTAAAAGAAAAACACAGGTGAAAAACGTAAACAAAAGATGGATATCTCATGCGCACATTGTAAGATATGAACAGTATCATAAATCCGGATTTGTTGAAACCAATGTTCACAACGTATCCTTCTAAATAATGAAAAAAAAAAGGGCTTAAAATTACAGTATAGATGACTGTTCATTTCATTGAAGTGTTTTTTGCAGGGCAGTATTCTGTATTTAAAACATTTCAAAACAATAAAACCAGTAAAAAAAAGTACTTATTTATGTTCAGTATGTTTATGTAAAGGATGCAGATCAAAGCGGTTTGTTTACACTTGGTGCACACCCGCATTTCAGTATTACGTAGTTTTTTTTTTTTTTAATCCATTCAACCTTTATTTATACAGGCTAGTCTCACGAGGACTCATTTACAAGAGGGACCAGTTCAGATAACAATAACAATAAACTACAGTAAAAAATGCAGTTAAAATAAGCAATACATCGGGGCGCCGTAAAACAGTTGAAATACTAAAAACAAGAACATATTTGCCTTGATTTTTCCATTGACTTTATCAAATGTTTGAACCCCCTTAATGAAATTAAGGTGGGCAGCTTCAGCTCTTGTTGCAGGGTGTTGCAGGAGCAGAGTAGGAAAAGGCCTTTTTATATCGTTATCATTATATCTGGGAAACTACGCGAGGTAAACTCCTTAAAGTGCACTATTTTATAATTTATAGTTTTTTTATTATTAGCTAGATAGCCAAAAATCTCACCTCCTCGGGTGGTTTGACCGTCAGATTGTCCCAGTCTATCTCCTTGTTCAGCGGGTTATACAGAAAAGCAGGTTTGGACACGGATCTGAACAGCTCGTCCGGTTTGGGTAAAGGAGATCCACCGGAGGTCCGCTTGGCCGCCTGTTGGGACGACTGGACACCGCTTTCCTGAGCTGCTGTCCCGGCTTTCTTCTTTCCGCCGTCTCCCTCCTCGTCCGAGTCGCTGCTACTATCGCTCAAATCGTCGTAACTCGAAAAAAAGCCTAAAGAGCACGATTTATTCTCTTCTGTCATTTTGCTGGTGTTGCTATTGTCTACTTAAGAACACACTGTTACGACTGGAGACGGAAAAATATTGAGAAAAACCGCTGAAATAGATTAATTTTAAACATGAGCTTCGTCAACTACTCCATTTTGAATGAGACTTCGTAAATAGTCGTAAAGTCGTAAAAACTGTTGCAATGTGTCGTAAAGCAGTAAAACTGCTGTGAGGAGTGTCGTAAAACCCTTCGCCTTAAATGTTAACGTGAAACTTGTCTTTTAATGTTAAAAAAAAGTTTAGACAAATTAATTGCGACAGTGTGGTTCACATATGCGCTTTCATTTAACTATAGCTTTGGATTGATTTTGACTTTTTTTTTTTTTTTGCGCTGACATTTTTATTTTAATCGAACGGTACGTGAAATTACACCAATAATTCGATAACGGAGTTAAAAGTTTTAATCATGGACACAAACAATGTACTTTTCATTCACAGTAATTTCTTTCCAGCTTCTTAAAAAGTACTATTCGCCCAACGTGGGGCTCGAACCCACGACCCTGAGATTAAGAGTCTCATGCTCTACCGACTGAGCTAGCCGGGCCATGAACATGCCATCGATCAAGGCATTTTTAAACAAATAGCGGTCTGCACTGATTTTGCTCATGTGCTATTTGATAATAAAGATTTTAACTTGAATTCACTACCAGTTAAATCCATAATATTTTCGTAATAACCTTTAGAAAAAAAAATGTTAACAGTTTCTTTAACTTTTTTTTTTTTTTTTAAGTTTCCTTAACTCCGCCTGTGGGATATGAACTCACTCATCTCTTTGTGAACAAACTTTGTTCTTCTCGTGTAAAATAGTTTCCTGACAATGATAAAGCAAACTGGCTTGTAGATTTCATTACAGTTAATTCCAAACAAATATAGTCTGAAAAAAAGTGACTTAATTCTTTGAATCTTCTATATATTTGTACTTATAATTACCTTTTCCCTTTTCTTTTTTGTTAGTTTTGTTTGGTTAATATTGAACGTTAACTAGGTTTATTAGTATTTTTAAATTATTTTAACTCCAACTCAATTAACCTGAGAAAGACACAGGATCTGGTTCACACCCTGCTGCAGCAAAAGTTTTAACAACTTTATCACCGATGTGTACAAGCAGAAGAAAACAGAGGGTGACATTTTGAGGGGAAATAAACAAGAAAAGTTTATTTCTTGTTTTTAGTTCTTAGTTTTTACCACAAGAGGGCAGTGCAGCCACACAAATCACATTGAAACCCTCTCAAACACACACACACGCACGCACGCACGCACGCACGCACCCACACATCATTCAGTGTTTCTCATCATAACCATTGCATTAAGAAAGTACAGTATGTGAATAAGTTTTACACAGTTTGAAATCGAGAACAATAAATTGTTCATGTCTAAAGATGTATGCATTAAAGATTTATGCATTGCACCAAACATAGCACAACCTCACCACACACATTTGAACCTCCACGCTATTCCCTCCACAACCTTAATTTTAATTTTTTTTTTTTACCAAAATATTAAAACCTTTCCCTTTTTTTTTAGTTCTTTCTCTGAGGATTAAGAGGCATTTAGGGGACCTCAAGTCTATTCAGAGGTTTTTGAAGCCAGAAGAGGTGCCAGGCTTTACCCTTATGCACAGGTCAAACACCTGCAGAGCTCAAGAGAGGCAAACAAAAGATAATCTACCAGATATACTGCTCATAGTTTCTCTCTAATCCTTCTGTCACTCTCTATAAATAACATAGATGTGTGAATGAAATGCTTTGATTTGACAACAATTCAAATTTGTACTTTATGCTTGATGTTTCTCTGCATCAGAACTTGCATCAGTAAATTAAAAATAAAACTGTTATCTCAACATATAGCATATAATCAGAAAAGGAAATGTGTGCTTATGTTAACACAAGAAAACATTTTGTGGGAATAATTTTTGTCACTCCTCCTATACCTTTTCAGCATTTCATTCCACATCAAACAAACACCAACATTAAACAATCATCTGTCTTTGGGCAGAAAGAAAGATGAGATCATTCACTTGTTCTCTTGTTACTCAAATTTAACCATGAGACCACAAAAAGCAGAAGTGGTATATTAAGAATGCTTGAAACCACTGATGATTTATGTTGCTTTTAGACCAAAGCAAATGTTCATGGACTGCTTGCAGGAGATACTTTCTCTAAGGTGCAGATTCCTGGAGACGCCCTCCCTTTCCTTCCACGTGAATGAAAGCTCTCCTGATGAATGCATATTTGCAGCTTTCAGATCTTATGCTTGGCTCTTGACCACCATGAGGATGCAGGTGCATGAAAATTAAAGAGCAAGATTATTTCCTTCCTGTGGCTGGTGCTATCGGCTCTTCAATTTGCAAAAGATTCCACACACACAACCTCAGGCTCCAACGTGACTTGCCATTATGTGAGAAATTCCTTATGGGGCTGAAATGACACACCTCTCCACCTCTATGTTTAATTCAACATTCATTATATATTGGAATCCACTCTTTTAATTCAGAGTTGGCTCAGGCCAGAATAAATGTCAATGTAGTAGCAGCACTTTAATAATAAAATAAAATAAAATAAAAAATTAAAAAAACACTGGGAAATGTCTTCTGCTTCCCTTTAACCCAGCTAAGAAAAAGTTTCCTGTAAGTAATTAGACACATTCATCTCTTACCAATGCTTTGCTCAGATGTTTTGTTGCATCACCTGCAAGTATTTACATTTTCTGAGCATCATCTGATTGTTAATCGTTGTAATTCTGTTTAAAGTCTAGATAATTAAACCCACAGTCGCCATCTTGAAGTTGCCAAATAACACCTGGAGGATGAAAAAAAGGGGGTTTGATGATACAATTCAGATGTTTTCTTTTATCTGCAGCTCTTCAGTTGTAGTGGGGTGCAGCTTTAGACATGGACAATTAGCAGATAAATCCAAATCACGGGTTTTGTTTGATAAGTTAAGATTAAACTGTAAAAGTTTAAAAAAAGTTGTAGGATCTGGTTGTTGCCACTGACATGAAGTGCCATCGATGTAGCAGGGTGATGTGGGCGCAGGTCCATGAAAAGAGTTGTTAAAAACAGGCTCATCAGAACATGATCAACGGTTTTTGAATAAAGTTTACCTTTTTACAGAAAAATAAAAAATGAAATAGGACATCTGTTTTAGTTGGATACAATAATTCATGTTAAAACAGTTAACAGATGATCTTGCAGAATTTGCTTATGTTACTTATCCCCACCTGCAGCAAGTTTCTACATGTCTCTCTCCACCGTTTCCCTTTCTTTTGATTTTAATTGAATTCCATATGCTCCTGTTTTTGTTTTTGTATTGACAGCTCCTGCGGACACATGTCCACAAAGATCCCAACTTTGTATCTCTATATGTCGCTTATCGCGTGCACAGTTTCAAACCAGAGAAGTGGCATTCTTTGATTCATGATCCAAGGCTGTGCTCACAGCATGACCTGTCAGGGCTTGTGGCTGGAGGCCGGAGCAAGATCCCACTGATGAGCTAAAAAGAGAAATAAAGTGAAAGGCAAACGGTTGAGAGGAGGTGGGAGACATCTGGGTCAAAAGGACAGTCAGTGACTGGAGTGGTTGTTGGGGGTGATCATCCTCGTCACATGATCCACGCGTCCTGCAGCGTGAACGGCTGTGGACTAAACACACACACATTCTAACCCCTTGCCCTTCATTACGCTTTGATTTTATCAAGTCTCCCCTGAAAAACTCTCAGGCGCACACACACTTTCTATTCAAAGCTGTTCATTCTTACAAACATCCATGGCTCTTAATGAATTAACGGGAAAAATTACCACAGCCATTGATCAAAAACAACACTGTATAAGTTTATTTGTTGATTTAAGGAAAGCATTTGACACTATTGATCACACCATTCTTACCAATAGGCAAATATGGTATTAGAGGACGAGCACTGCAGTGGGTATGTAGTTATTTGAAGAACAGAAAACAGTTTGTGCATATGGATGTACAATCAAATCTCTGTGAAATTACATGTGGAGTCCCACAGGGCTCGATACTTGGACCTAAGTTGTTTATCCTGTATGTGAATGATTTGGTGAAGGTGTCTGGACTTCTTAATTGTATTGTATTTGCTGATGATACTACTTTTCTTTGTTTTGGTAGTGATTTAAAACAAATGACTGAGTTGTTATCAATGGAATTTGTTAAAATTCAAACCTGATTTAAATTAAACAAGCTATCATTAAATCTAGAAAAAACAAATTATATGTTATTTAGTAAAAAAATAAACTATGGATTTTTCTTTAAAAATTGATGGTGTTGACGTAAACAGTGAGTGAGGTGAAGATTTTGGGTGTGTTAATTGATGATAAACTGTCGTGGAAACTGCATATTAATTTGGTTAAAATTAAGATAGCCAGATCTACTGCAGTGCTGTATCAAGTAAAGGATTTATTAAATGCCAAAGCTCTGTATTTGTTATATAATACAATTTTTTTTTTTTTTACCATATTTAATTTATTGTGTTGAAGTTTGGGGGAAAGCATTTAAAACTATAACAAAGCCTGTCTTTATTCTACAGAAAAGAGAAGTGAGAATTATTTTAGATAAGCCCTATTGTCATCCATCAAATATATTATTTGAACAACTCAAGTTACTAAAGTTTTATGATTTGGTGGATTATAATATATCATTAGTAATGTATAAAGCTCACAATTACTTACTGCCTCCTAACGTTCAAATGTTTTTTGTTAAGAGATGGAGTTGTTATAGTCTAAAGGGAACTGAGATTTTTGCAAAATCCCAGTACAGAACTAGTTTAAAGGGACGATCTATTTCAATCCAGGGAGTTGATTTGTGGAATAGTTTGGAAAATGAAGTTAAATATGCTAAATCTGTACTTGTGTTTAAAAAAATAAGATCAAATCTAGGTTGTTTACAAAATACTAAAAATTCTGTTTCATTTTATATTGTACTAGAAATTTTTGGATAGGTGATGAAGTTGCTCTTTCTGTTCAGTTACTCATTGAGGAACATTGTTTGAGTTGATAGTGTTTGGACTGATTTTGCTTTTTGTTTTGGAAAAAAAAGGGGGCAGATATAATAAGATTTTTTTTCTTCTTTCTGCCACCTTTCATTTTACGTTTTTTTTTTCTCTTCATACTGCATGTAAATGTTATTTCTTATACTGAATGTAAAATGAATAAATAAATTAAACTAAACTAAACATGTAATTCTGACAGGAAGACGGAAAGAATAGAGAAAAGTGTGAGTTGCAGATTTCTCCTCAGCTTCACATCTTAGTGATGTCAAAAAGATAAATGTTTCTGGTAAACCATGTGGTAAGCTTTCGATTGTCTTCATGTTCCGCTTCAAAACAAACAGTGGGAAAAATCTGCATGAAGTTAGAAAAACGAGTTGAATCTCAACATCATAAATATTTACAATTTCAGCACATTGAGAACATGTAGAAAATGTGCTCCAGGCTGTCCTTTATCGCCGATGCTCTTTGTTTTTAATTTGGTTTTACAAAACTATGCAACCAGCCATTTTGTTCTGTGCACGTGCATTATTCATTCCTGTTTGATGTGAGTGGAAATCTAAAGAATTCCTGAAAATTTGTGACAATAATGTCTGATTTTCTCATTAAGAGCTCATTTTTGCACAATAATGCAAAGACTCCTTACAAGCCAAACCAAATATATTTTCATTAAACATAAACACTTCACTTTTTACCCCAGTTTTTAAGATTTTTATTTTTATTTTTATAAGTGCAATCAGACTCCATCATATAGAATAATCCTGGAGGAGATGTTTAGACAAAACATAATAAAACCAAGAACAGGAGAGTTCTGCAGAGCGTGTTTGTCATTGGCTGGAAAAGCCTCCCCGTCTGCGAGCTCTGCAGAAAAACGCTCTGAGATGAGCCCAGTAACATCTCTTCAGCTGCAGAATTCAAACAAACGTTGAAATCTTAAATCGCAGACCTAAAGGGTTTCCAGCTGTCGAGAGTAATTGAATGATTCGTGCATTGAGCAGCAATTGGCAACAAAAACGTCTCAGAAAGGAACCCTTTAGAAAGAGACTCAGCAGGTCAGCCAGCGTTGTCTGTCTGGGTCAAAACAAAAGCAGAGGAGAAAAGAAATGAGCACCGATAAACTAAAGGGCAATAAACTACTAGAGTATGGCTGGATTAATATCTGCAGATTGGAAACAGGAACAAATGCATTAACGATGAAAAGGAGAGAACATAAAGAGAGAAAGCCTCAAAGTGGAGTTTCACAAAGTTTATTATGGTAAGGCTGTAAATGGAGATGGTTGATGGTTTATCTGTGACTACAAGTACAAAAGAGTCAACGTTTTAAAAAGATGCTCTTCTGAGAAGAGGATCCTGATAGCTGAAGGCTCTGCATCCCATTCTTCATCTGAAAACACAAGGGCTAACAGGTCTGCAGTCTGAGATGAACAAATGAGACTTTACATTGTTTTGGGCCATTAAAATATTCATGTGTGAAGGAATGATTTTACATCCTACTATAGGTTTCAGAGAGACAAAAAAACAAACGCTAAAATTAGAGTTTCATTTGTTACATACCAACAGAGGTTATACTGCATAGTAGTAGTAGTAGTGAAGTAGTAGTAGTAGTAGTTGTTGTTGTTGTAGTTGTAGTTATAGTTGTAGTAGTAGTAGTAGTAGTAGTAGTTGTAGTAGTAGTAGTTGTAGTAGTAGTTGTAGTAGTAGTAGTAGTTGTAGTTGTAGTAGTAGTTGTAGTTGTAGTAGTTGTAGTAGTAGTTGTAGTTGTAGTAGTAGTTGTAGTAGTAGTAGTTGTAGTTGTAGTAGTAGTAGTTGTAGTAGTAGTTGTAG
>JARVGS010000979.1:12014225-12024949 GCA_031762315.1 Hypsolebias antenori | reverse complement strand
AAGGGAGAAAATGATTTCCTTCTCTCCAGCATGGAACACAAAATTATTCACAGCCTTGTGTATGATGTGTGCGCGTGTGTGTGTGTGTGTGTGTGTGTGTGTGTGTGTGTGTGTGTGTGTGTGTGTTCCTTTTAACACTTGATTTCCTGTGAGCAGAAGGATTGTGGTAACCTCTTTATCAACAGAAGCTAATCTTTACGTTGCTTTCATGTTTACTGCTTGCAGGGGGAGAAAGGAGACACAGGGAATGTTGGAAAAATTGGCCCTTTGGTAGGTCCATTCACTTCTGCTGAGATTCACATAATTTTTATGTGTATTTTAGACTTTTTCATTGAATTCTCTGAGGGTCTTAGCATTTTTACCTCATTTCTATACAGCAGTCCCTCGATTATTGTGGGGGATTCATACCCTGAAGCCCCGCGATAAGTGAAAAATCATGAAGTAGGAATATTAGTACAAGTACATGGTAATGCGTTTAAACCCTTCCCAAACTTGGAATATTTTAAACAATGTTTCTAAACTCTAAACACTTTAAAAGAGCACAGAATGTCATGATTTCACCTCCCTGCCTCCAGCTGTACTCTTGGCCACGCTCGCTTCTCCTCTCTGTATGGAGATCAGCTGATCAGCTGCAGGAGGAAGTTCTTCCACAGCTGTAATAATTCCTGCAAAAAACGAACTGCAAAGTAGTGAGGGACTACTGTACAACCATATTTTACTGTTAGCCTATAATTAGGTAGATAAACTATGAATACATTTATAGGGAACTTTCTGATGCCTTTCTACTTTGCTCACACATTTTTAATCCCAAGACAAATTTGGGTCTGAGACTTTCCAGTTCACATAATAGTTTGACTTTTAATCTTTAAACATATGCTAGACATTTGTTGTTGCAAAGATATATATTCATAATCCATGACATTCAAGTATAACAGTATGCTGCAAGAACAAATCATTTGAAAAGATAGACATCCTTGTCCATGATTTGGCAATAATTCAAAAGATCCTTTTAGAAATTATTGTATTTTCCTTTTCTAATTAATATTTAAAATCTTATTTGTCTGTAATGCTTAAGGAATTCAAGCACATAAACTGCACCCTGCTCCCTTTGTAAACTCATCACAAATCTAAGTGATCTGAACACTGAAAGTAGGCCGGGCCCTCTAAGAGGCCCCTTAATGTTAATATTTGCATTCTGCGCATAGACGAGACAACCGATTGGACCATGTTTGACTGTGCTGCTGCAGCGCACATCTGAGAGGCATTAGGCAGTTACTGAGTAGAAGAGCCTTTGAAGCCAAACAGGAACCATGGCGCTATGCAGTAGGAAAAAGAAAACCTCTTAAACATATGGAGGCTCTAATAAATGCCATTGCATCACTTTACAGATAAATACGATGTGAAAGAACCCGAGAAAGGGTTGATGCATTGACATTTTAATCCACCTGTCTTCACTAAGTGCCCCTTAAGGCCTTCAATAAACTGTTTCAAATGAAATTTTACTGGACATTTTAGGAGCTTGGAGCAATTTTAAACTAGATTTGCTGCTTAAAGTTCTTTTGTCATGTCGCCCTTAAGCCCAAAAAAACATTCATCAGGCAACATTTCCTAACGTCACCTGCATCAACTTGTACTGTAGGATTTTTAAGTCGTTGAGTCAACTACAATTTCATTCTGGAAGTAAGTTTAGTTTTTATTGTCAGCGTTGTAGTGTTGGTGAAGATGGACTCTGAGAAACCAGATCACCTACAAAGAAACAGTGAAATCCTCATGTCTGGACCCAGTTGCACACAAAGCCCTGTAAAACATCTTTTAGTCGTACAAGTCAGGTTACCATGTTGTCCTACTTGATGTCCCAATTAAGGAATTTGAGGGCAACTGTGTGCTTTTATTTATCTGACGTCACTATCAATTGCTCCATTTGAACTCAACAGGATAATATTTCTTAAAATAACAGTTTAGATTTGTTTAAGTGGATTTCTGTGCAAAGCCTATTGGTAGACAAAATTTCACCAGAAGTAGATAGTGGTCAGAAGGATAACAGCATGGAGAATAGATGAGACATTCTCACAGAGTGAAGCTAATGGCTAAAGGCTAATCATAATGAGCCTTTAACATATTGTCACCAATGCCAGTGATGTGTAAAAACCCATAATACAGAGTTTATATGAACCATTGTGACATCTTCGCAGCTTGAGTTGTTTCAGATAGCAGAGATCAGCTCTGAAATCACCTCAAATATAATTAGCAAGACTTTTCTATTCTGTCTGCTACAGATAAGATACTGATTACTGTACTCACAACTTCACTAAAAGAGTCCAAACATTTCTTTTATGTGACGATAAATGACAAATACTTTATAGCTCTTACTTTTTTCTCCCTTTCATTACATAAAATCAGCCAATTTTACCAAAAAAAAAGTGCTTGTTTGTTGTTATGCTGTGAAAATAAGGGGGTAAATAATCACTGAATGTATAAAGTGTGACCACTGTAAATTAAACACAACATAAAAATTGTCCACACATCCGAGACAGCTGCAGCCTGACCACAACATTGTTATTGGGAACCCACAATGAGCAGTTTCTTGAATAGACTGATGGAAGTATCTCATATTTAGAAGTTGTAGCTGCTAAACACCCCCCTCCCCCTTTTGGCTGAAGTATACATTCCAGTCTACAACCTTTTGCATTCCAGGTGTTGTGACAGGTTGGAAAGTAACCCTTGGTACTTTCTCTTGACGTGTTTGTGTTAGACACTCTCTTTTTTTCCCTCTTTCCTCTCCAGGGTCCAGTTGGCCTAATTGGGATAACTGGGGTAATGGGAGTTCCCGGTGAAAAGGTAAGTAGTGCGGTTCTCTGTTATTAAATCTGTCAAACAGCATCAGCTGCTTTCCTCACTAACAGAAACTCATAATTAGGCTTATGTTAAGCAGTCAAGACTTGAGGCCTCAGAGGACCTGAAACACAAGCCTGTATAAACACTCTACAATATCACATGCACATCAACACCAATATTGTCAAATCTGTTACTTTTACAGCCTCTTGATCAAAAGTCCGGATTTCAGTCCAGATCCAGACCAAAAGACAAATCAGTCTGGACCCATTAAGCATAATGAATTGCACTGAAATGAATTGGTACAGCTCAGTGAAGAGTGATGTGAATGAGTGAACTGTGTTAGCAACTCAAAACTGCAAGAAAACAGGCAAGTTTTTGTTGCAGTGTCACTGACATCTGAGGGTTAGCAACTATAGAGTCACGTGGGGGCTTATTTTTGAAAATCACAACATTGTGTGCAGTATTCTAGCTCATGCACATTGTTTTGGTGCTCACCTCCACCCATACTGTACCTACCTTTGCTTTGTATCAGCCGTGGCAGCTGAAGCAGGTTGCAACTTCTGCAAAATGAGCGGACAGAGAAATATATTGTCTTTTGTTTGCAGCACATATCTGTGTGAATGCATTCTCAGCAGTAAATGTAGTAAAAAGCTCATACCTCGACTTTTACAAATTAACAGTTACTCCATCTGACATATTTTAGACCAAAGTTTAGGCAGAAAATTCTTTATTGTCCCAGTCTGTGACTTTTACTTTTGAGCATTGTTATTAGGGGAATTTATGTAAAGGTCATGGATGTTTTCACTTACTAATGTTGAATTAATATAGATTCAAGAATTCAAGGTTCTTTATTGTCATTTGCTTTGCATGTGGTACATGAGGTGGAACGAAATTGTGTACACAGGGTCCCAGTTACATCCAACAATAGAAAAAATATTCTTCTTCTTTCGGCTTCTCCCTTCTTCAGGGGTCACCACAGTGCACTGTCACACGAAGACTTGACAATTGTTTTGGCCCTTCTTGAAGCAACCACAGACCATTGAGCTACCACGTCCCTCTGTGTGGAGCAGATAGCTAACAGTAGCAAAAATACAAAGTGTAAAAAGAAACAGTAAAAAGGAATCTAAAATATAAACTAAGATATACGCCAAACAAATGCCCAACAGTACGCTACAAGACCTAAGCTATACGCTGAGCACTAATAGTGCAAAATAATACACTGAAGAACGATTCTCATAGGTTCTGTTTGGCTATAATTTACACGCTAATGCAAGCGGAGTCATAGAACCATGTGTGTGAAGTCGAGAGTCTTTTTGTCTACTCAGAGAGGAGACTGATAACTGATAATTGATAACTGATAACTTCTGATGCCTAATGAAATGATGATAGGATAATTAATTTACCGAACAATTTTGATATTACAGAGTTTTGTGGGCTATAAGTCCAACTTATTATTGCGTGAAAAAAAGCCATTTTAATTTTTGAGACATAATAAGTAATTAGGTAAAGTTCAAATAAATGTTTTTGTGACACAACAGTGCATTTTATACTTTTCTGTCAAAGGTTAGATCAGCTGAGGTTCACAAGCAAACAATTATAGACAAACTGTGCCATTTCCTTTGGTTGTAGATTGTAAGCAAATTGAATTAAAATAAAAATAGCTTTTTGCTATTTGTTCCAGAACTTTGACCTGATCTAGAAATCAGATTTTGACCTTTGAGTATAAAGTTAAAAAAAAAAATTGATCTTGATCTGCTGCTTGTCCATTAAAACAATATACTGAAATGTTTAAACACATTTTAAAAGGATAGCTATATTACATTTAACCCAAAAAAGTGACAGTCATTTCATATCTTTTAGTGTACCTATTCATATCACTTGTACAATTGAAATCATATTGTGTCCTATCACTTTTTCACGTGTTCCTAACACTTGCAACAGTGGAATTACACATTTGTCCACATTTGACTCGTAGTTTTTAGAAGGAGTTTTGAATCATGTGATGATTTCTTTTAAAGTAGCCTTGCTGATTTTGACAGACTTCCAAAAGACACGCTTTTCCTACCTTCTGTTTTCATTGTTCCCTCCCTCTACCTCTGCCTGTTGCCTTTTCTTTCCATAAGGCCCATTTGTCAGGACATGTTCTTGTGATGGGAAGCCATCTGATTGTCAGATTCTTGCTCGTCCTCCAATTTTTCTTACACAAAAACCTCCCTCCTGATGCAGTTTGTCAGCACCAGTCATACCCTGACAGCCTACAAATCTTTTAAACATCGTCTGAAATTTTAATTTAGCTCCACTTACCTTTTTGGACTCCTGTTTCCAATACTTTACTTAAAATATTACAGTACATTTGTTTGACAGAAACGCAGGGAGTAGAAGGGACTTGTACTATGCAGTTATTAATGTTAGCATTTTAACTGTGGTGAATGCATCACTTACACATATGTTAGCGGGTGGGGGTGCAGAGTATTAAAGACATGTGCAGCTTTACTGTTCGTGCAGTTATTTTTGGGATTTACCAGACGGCACAGTGTCATCAAAGGGGTTTCAGAGTCCCTGAGGCGATGGGAAAGTTTACAGTTGAGTTATTATCTCTTTCTGTTGCCTTGTTTTTCATCAGGGTGACCGGGGACCACCGGGTCCAGCAGGTCCAGTCGGAGAGAACGGGCCAAGAGTAAGTGGAATCACACAGCGTTTTTCCTACAGTTGTTGGTAAACCCATTTTGTTAGCATTAAAAATGAGAAAAAAGCATTGCTGCTGCAACTTTACCACACCCTATTAGTGTTAGGACTACATATAGCACTAAGTTATTTGGACTATGATGTTTTGCGTATGTTGGTTTACTTCCAGAAAGTCAAAGAAGTCCTATCAGAATACCAGTCCTGGTAGTTTTATAACTACCGTACTAAAAAAGGCACTCGTGTCAAAATCATGAAGATGGGACAGCAAAAATGGTCATATATAAAAAAAAAAAAAAAACTATATCAGCCCAATATTATTTTTTCAAATTGATCGGTAATGTGTTCTTAAACAAGTAGGCAAACACTGTGACCGAGTGTCAACTTCAATGTGCAAGAAAGAGCTGAAGGGAATGGAAATAGGTCAAATGTTCAATTTACCTGTTAGCTTACCTATTAGTGTAAGTGCTATGTGTTGTCATCATTATATGTTCTCATACAACAATGAAATTAGTTATCTGCATTTAACCCCTCACACCTGAGATACACCCAGGTGGAGCAGTCAGCAGCTATGTGAGCACCCGGAGAGCAATTAGGGATTAGAAGTCTTGCTCAGGGACACCACGACATGTGGGAATGGAATACATATGCAGCCTAATGTAGGTCATGTGACTCATCGTGGTTTTCAGCAGATTCAGACGAGTGTTTTCTTACAATGGGCGCAAACCCATATTTGACAATCGCTTTAATATACTTGGAAAACTACAGTAGTAAACTTGTTCAAACTGCACCATTTGATACTGTTCAGGATGTATATACATATATATATATATATATGTGTTATATTAATATTAATAAGTTTTTATTAAAAAATATGCATATATATATATATATATATATATATATATATGCATATTTTTTTAATGTTTGATTTAATACTTGGCAATGAATAGCTTTGAGAAGGGAGGAGAAAACTTTAAGGACCCAAGGGACAACATGTTAATAGTAGGTTATTTTTACAGTATTAGCTCACTCACTACAGTGGAAAATTTGTTGGCGTGAACATTATTTTGGCAACAATCCTGCCTGATTGAATAAAAGAAAGAACTATTGCTGCACAGTTTCTGTTGTCAGCTGCAATGCCGTATGAGTCTTTGTGCGAGGCTGGCCTGGATCCCTTGCTGTCTCAGGGCCTTGGATTATCGCCTTGCTTGACATTTTGGGCCAGAGTTCTGACCTAACTGGATGGCCCAGTGGATACTAAAGTGAAAATGAGTGCATGGAAGGATGAATAATTTGACGGCTGGCTGCAACACATGATTTAATAAGTGAGTGTGTTTGTGTTTGTAAGAAAGAGATAGAACAAGGGCCTTATGTAAGAAGCTGAAGTGAATTTTAATGTTAGTCAGGGTATAGTGATGTTCAACTTGAATGAACTATTTCATCCCTGACTACAGAAAACATATCAGGAAGTTTTCCTTATTTTTTGCAACAATTGGTAATTTACCAGATCTGTTCAACAGATTTGTTCAAGCTTTGTTAATGTATTATTTTATTTTACTAAAAAGGAGGAGTAACTGTGGGACAGGAATGAAAACCGCTGCACGAAGCAGTGTTTATTTTATTAGAACACCTGGAGGACAATAAAACACAAAGTAATATAAAAATACAGTTTTACAAGACACACCTAATTTGTTTCCATATGTTCTATGAGCTCACACGGTACTCCATATCTCAACATTTTTTATGACGTTAATCACATTTATCAGATATCAATAAATGACTCGATTTGTTTTCTTTATTTTTTTTTTCTTTTTTTTAAAACAGGGTTATCCCGGCTTGCCAGGAAGTCCAGGAGACATTGGGATGCAAGGTTCACCTGTAAGTGTCATCACCAATAAGATGTTGTTTGCCTCACAAAAACCACATAAATCTAAAATCAAAACAATACAAAAAAAAAAAAAAAAAAAAACGTATTTTAAAAATACTCCCTTGTTTGACGTCTGTGTTTCTTTAACTTCTGTACTTTTGATTAAGTTTTTAAGACAAAAACAAATGTCAACCAGGAGCCACTGAATCTCAACCGTGGTGCCGATAGTAAAATTCTCGATTGTTAGTTCCCTCCGCAATTTAAGGCTCTCAATGTTTTCTGACATGTGCAAGAATTGATTTTTTTTTTCTCTCAGGGTCCACAGGGACAGAGAGGCACTCCAGGTATTGCTGGGACAAAAGGTAGAAGGGTAAGAGCTGTTTTTAGTATTTGAACATAAGTTGTACTGACGTACTGCTCAAGTCTACACTTTGACAAACTAAAACTTCACTTATACCACAGGACACCTAGTACCTCAGGGTTCTATTCTTGGTCCTCTGCTGTTTATCAATCTTCTTCCACTTGGTCTCATTCTTAGAAAATTTGGCATTCATTTTGACTGCTATGTGGACAACACCCAGCTCTACTTCTCTACCAAGCTCAACACCACACTTCCACCATCCTTCCTTTCAGACTGCCTCTGTGGAATTAAATTACGGTTTAGTCAAAACTTTCTTAAACTGAACTCCAAGAAAACAGAATTTGTCCTTGATGGCAACAAGTCTACCTTATCCAAATGTACTAGTCTCGCAATTAAAGTTGAGGATTTCACAGATTCTCCATCCCCTACAGCTAAGAGTCTTGGTGTCATCCTTCATAGCACTTCATCTTTTGAATCTCATGTCAGTAACATTACTCGGTCTGCATATTTTCATCTTCAAAACATCAACGGTCTCTGATAATTTCTTATTCCCACCAGTACAGCCATCCTTATCAATGCTCTTGTCAGCTTTCTACTGTAACTCCCTCCTCTCAGATCTTCCTTTGAAAATCATCCATAAGCTTCAGCTTGTCCAAAAATGCAGATGCTCGGATCATCACCAGAACTACGGTACTTCAAAAGAACACCCCTATCCGTAAACTTCTTCACTGGTTACCCAGAAAATATCATATCAACTTCAAGATTCTCCTCCTCACTTTCAAAGCTCTCCATAACTTGGCACTTCTGTACCTCACTGATCTTCTTTGTTATTACACACTTGCCCGAAGTCTTCGCTCCTCCCTATCCATCTCTCTTGTAATACCTCCTGCCCGCATGACAACCATGGGATCCAGAGCCTTCCCCTGCAAAGCCCTTTGTCTCTGGAACTCTCTTCCACAGCACATCTGTAATTCTGATTCTCTGCCCTCATTTAAATCTAACCTCTAAACTCACCTTTTCAAACTTGCTTATTCTGTTTAATATCATTCTGTATTTTATCATTATTTGCATTTGATTTTATTGATATCTGTATTTTATTGTTTTTTTTATCTTTGTATTTCTTGTTCGGTGACCTTGAGTGATCTGAAAGGTGCCTTCAAATAAAATGTATTATTATTATTATTATTATTATTATTATTATTATTATTATTATTATATCTCCTCCCGTATGCCATGCCATCAGTGCAGTTACAACATGTGCTCTCAGGCCATTATTACCTGGAGCGTGCCCTTAGCGCGGACTGAACTTGGCAAAAAGGCAGTTTCCTACTCACTCCTGCACCTGGAACACCTTGTAACAAGAACTGAAGTTGTCCTCCTTAATTTCTTTAGGGATTTTAAACATTTGATAAGGTCAGTAGAAACATCAAAGCAAAATATGTTCTTACTTTTAGTATTTTACCTTGTTTTAATTTTGTTTTAACTGCATTTTACTGTAGATTATTGTTGTCATTGTCTACTGTTATTGTTGTCTGTTCTTTATGTATTCTGTCAAGATCAGGTCCCTCGTGTAACTGAGTCTTCGTGGCTCTATGAGGCTAGCCTGTATAAATAAAGGTTGAATTAAAAAAACAAGTGACAAACAGAATGAGACATTTTTTTAAAGAGCAAAACTAATGACAGGGAATAACTAACACCTGGGGAGGATAATCAGGAGCAGGTGAGAGTGAGAAGATCAGGAGCTGGCAACAAGAGGAGACACACACAAGTGAATAGGGTTTATTATTATTATTGTATATACAGTATATTTTTTTAAGCATTCTGACCCACACTCCATACCAGTCGGTGGCGATAATGCACACCATAAGTTGTTTGCCAACCGCCAATAAAACCTCAGCCAGAAGAAGAAGAAGAAGGAGACACACACTGGAGAAGCTGGAAACACAGGACAAAAAGACTCAGAAAACTAAATACAGTAAAATGATCACAAGTAGACACAAGCACCACAAAACACACATATTACGACACTGACGTCTGGAAGCTTTGAAATAAAATGTCAGGCTGTGATAACACCAGTGACTGTAAAAACAACTGGCTTTGATCTCTAAAGGTTGGTGTCACCATTACACTAGATGCTGTCATTTCCTGAGAGGACAACTGTTAGTAGTTGCCAGCGGGCCATCCGTTCTAATGGCTTCAGTGTAAAAGATGTGAGAGCACTTGTTAAATTGTAAGACCAGTGGGCACCTGGAAAGGAGCCAGTCACTACTCTGCTGCCACCAGATCTCCTAGTTTGGTTTATGGAGCGGCAGGAGGGACCGGTTCCCTCTGAGAATGTTTGTCAGGCTGCTTCTGACCACCCTCAAGGCCAGAGGAGGTAGGCTGCAAATGGACAGCAGATGGAAGCAGCTTAGCAACAGCAGGAGGAATGACTGAGCAGAGAACATGATGAGCGACTTGGCTAACTACTCAATCTTTGTTTACAACAAGATTAGGAATTAAAAATATTCTGTGGGCATGGTGAAGGGTTCCAATGCTGCTGCTACCTAAAACTCCCACATAACTTTGTATCAATCTAAGCTCAGAAATATGCCTACAATTTGATAAATTAATTGAAAAAGAAGCATAAAGAAAAAACATCCATCCATCCATGCATTCATCCATCCATCCATCATCTTTCCTCGCTTCATCCTTTCTGTGTTGCGGGGGTCACTGTTGTCCATATCCAGCAGCCACTGTGCAAGAAGTGGGAGACACCCTGGACAGGTCTCCAGTCCATCACAGGGACATCTGGACAAATCTCCAGTCCATGTCCCTGCACAGCACTTTGGTGTGCACTGTCACTGTTTAAAGTGCTTCATAAATAAAGTGGTATGGTATCACAGGAACACATAGAGACAAACAAGACAATCAACAATTGTCTCTCTCTCTCTCTCTGTCTGTCTCGCTCTCTCTCTCTCTCTCTCTCTCCGCTAG
>JARVGS010000979.1:11976253-11987348 GCA_031762315.1 Hypsolebias antenori | reverse complement strand
TAGTTGAATGATACAACATATATATGTTGTACCATTTTATGCAAAGTTCAAATATCATGTCAGTGGACCTTTAAGCTTCTTCATCAGATGGATGCCGTGAGAAGTTTTTTTTTTTTGTATCTTTTATACTTTTCAAAATATTTTAACTTTGTTTAGTAATGTTTTCCCCATAGAAACACATTGAGATCCGCTTCAGCAAACTTGAAACTGTTTTTGTTGTCTCGAGCTACTTGTTTAGCTTCTTTGTAAGCATTTAGCTAGTGTTTTGCTACTTTTATCCTGAAGCTTGCATTTTGCTACAAGTAACTTTGATGTTTTGCTACTTTTAGATAACATTTTGGTGCTGTAGATTTTAGCATGCATTCAAGTATTTTTAGATTTTAGCTAGCATTTTGCTACTTAATATTTTAGCCAGCTATTTTAGCTTTATGCTAGTTTTATCTATTAGCTGCTGTTTGGCGTGTTGGTATGTTTAGCTTGCTTTTTACTGTTTTCAGTTGGCATTTTTCTCATTTTAGCTAGTGTTTTGCATTTTTCCCATTGCACATGTGAACACACATGTGAAGCAGTGGGCCTTGCTCATGGATCCAGAGTGGGACAAATGAGGGGGGAGGCAAGTGTGGGTGTTTCTCCTTTTCCACCCACATTTTGAGGTTGTTGGTCCAGGGAGTTAAACTGCGGTGTTGACAGGCAGCCCTCCGATCACAGGCCCACCCTCTCTAACCTCTGCGCCACCACTCCCCCCAAATTATAAATCAACATTCACACAGAAAAGCAGAAAATCCTATTTTTCTTGTTATGGAAATACTAACAAGTCCGAAGTGTTTTGCACGTTAAATGTTTGTAACAAACTAAACAGACTCATCCAGTGTCTTAATGCATGGATATTTACCTTTTTGATTAAAATGATGCTTTTTGCATAAATTTTAGTAGAAACGCATGTCAAGAAGAATGTGATGATAAATAGCTCTCATCCCATTTAGATTTACCCCAGAGCAGCATCCTCCCTTCAACATTTTTCATCTAATCTAATTAGTGCTGATCTGAAGCATCTTAATCGAGGCAACAAGCCCATCAAATATGGAATTAAATATGATTCTGAGGACACACATAAAACAATATCTTTGTTCATGAATCCCATCGTCCTGCAGCAGAATGAGATTTAAATTGTTTAAAGAAACTTTTCCTCCACGGTCATATTTCCAAAGAGTGAAACGTGTTCATTAGTTTCAATCAGGCGGTTGCTTGTCAGATGAATGGGCGACTGTGTTTTAATCAGAGGAGGGGATCTTCGATGCAACGAGTGCACTGCAGACCACCTACATTTTCTAAGTAGGCTGCAAAATATAATCCTCCGCACAAATTTAACTAAACATTAGTGGTTTTCAGCAGCAGGAACTAATTTTACTGACAAAACTAAGGTGACCTTACTGATGTTGTTTTCTTGATTTTACTTATTTTTTGTTTCAGATCACATTTCTGTGATTAATAGCGACTATTCTGCAACAATACCAATCAAATGCACCTGTGAATCTGCTTCCTATTGTCTCTGAGTTATAACTGTGACACAGTAACCATCTCTGCTGTTTATTACTGTTAAACCAACATTGATGTGTTGCAGACGAGCTATTTTGAGCGTTTGATTGTTTATTTTTTATGAATTTACATGCCTGTGGTTGTTGGAAACAATCCTAACAACAGCTAACTGTTCTGTGATGCATTAGGGGGTGCAACCCTTCATTGCAAGCTAGGGTGCGACCACAAAGATTTTTTATTTTTCTAGGCAGTGTATTGGAACAGAATCGTTAAAGGATAGGAAAACAAAGGAAGGAAACCACAAAGCTGCAAAGCCAGTGCACCCATCCAATGAAAATGGCATCTGTTTTACCACCAAGAGTAATAAATGAAAACAAAAGTCTGGATTTAAGATTCCTGTAAAGCGAGGCTTGGTTTGGAGTCAGCTGCTGGTGTGTTTGGACGACTAACCTTGTAAAGTTGGTTTTGTGAACTGGCAGCAGGCCGAGGCTGATAATCAGCCAAGAAACACTGTGAATGAGAGCTGCTGGTGGACGACGTCGACACAGTGACGACCCCAAATGTCTTTTTTCTGCTGTCAGACTAACCAAAGAATTCACGGATTATTATCTTGTTGGACAGTGATCCCAACACAATATTCTGCTCTAATCCTCGCTGACAGTAATCAGCTGCTAAAAGCTGCAAGTGGAAATGGGTTATGCTCTAGTTTTCCACTATGAACAACGTTAAGCCCGAGTTTAGTTATTACTGCTTGTATCCATGAAAGGTGGGTGGTGGACTAATTGCCTGTGTGTTTGATTACCCGTCTGTTAGCAAAATATCTAAAAAACACATTGAATGAAAGTAATTATTGGATCTACAAATGACTTGTGGAGCTAACCCACGTTAAGATGGCCGCCACAGCTTGTTGACTTTATAACATATCATAAAACTTGATTTGAACAAAATGGCTCAAACACCATTTCAAAATGAGGCCGATGGAGAGAAAGTCAGCAAGGACATGCATCATTTTCAGCTGATGTTCTCGGCTGTTGTTATTTTTAAGATTAAAGCTGTAATCTGTTTGTCGCGATCTCGTAGTGTTGAACCCATTTGCAGGCAGGAAGCGACGCAGGAGTTTAAAATAAAAATGATTTAATTTTAAACAAGAAAACAAACATGCTGTCGGGGCAGCAAACTTACAGAATGATGTCACCGTGGAAGGATGACAGAAGATGAGGACCGTGGTGTCTGAACAGAGCAGAGCAGGAAACAAACAATGACCGGACGAGGAGTGAAGGAAAGAGAAAGCCTTTTATATGACACAGAGGGAGAGTGAAAATAATGAGCACCTGGGCAGGTGACTAATTAGAACAGGTGTGAGTGATTAATGCTGAGGGCTCGACAAGAGAGGAGTGAGTGGAAGTAGAAAAAAAAGTATGACAGGAGCAGAGCCTGTCAATTTGTGTCTATATTTTAGGCTTTATAAACCCTTCATACACACTTACAATGTTCTAAACTCTTAAATCTATGTCACTAACAACATACATACAGTACTGTATGTAGCTGCTAAATTTTACTAACCAGCTCTGCAGAACAGTAGGGGCTCGGTTTCGGTCCGACTCGGCTCTGCTTTGACTTGGTTCCATTTTTGCAGACCTGCCCTGCAGCAATGAAGCCCACAATCACTCTTCTAAACTCTTAAATCTACTGTTTAACAAACATACTTGTATGTAGCTACATTTTACTAGCTTGGCAGAACAGCAGCGGCTCGGTTCCGCTCCGACTTGGCTCCGTTTGGCAGACCGACTCTGCCGGTTCTGGTTGGCTCTCTGGCTCAGGGTGGTGGCAGTGGGCTCTGGATGGAACACCGGAACTTCAGTGGCACACGTCCCATTTGGAAGTCCTTGTGGGCCAGCTACCAGCTCTCAAGATTCACAGATGGGTCTCGAGGTCCGGTTCTGCTCCGGTTCGGTGGGTTCAGTACGGCTCTCTGCATCCACTGGTCACCAAGGTCACTGTGTAATAAGCACCAAACTTTTTCCAATCAGACCAAAACTTTCTCTATGTATTTCAACAGAAGTCAACAGGGATTCTGGGAAATGTAGTCCTTTTGAGCGGGGATACAGTGTAGGCTTTTTGAAAGAAAACTACAAAATGGCGGCACCTGTCCAAAGCATTTTATTTTTTCGTAACTTTTTACGGTACAGTATCCAGTACTGTCCCGATCCTGTGAGTAACATTAATGCTGACAATCATGTGTCCTGTACAATTTTGTTTCAATATTACTTTGAAAAACCACAAAAGAGCGAGTCCGCGAAAGTCGATCCGTGAAGAAGTGAGGGACTACTGATTGGAAAAAAAATACAGCTTATTGTGGTCATAGTTTTTTTTTTTTTTTTTTCAGAAATGTTCCTGATTTTTCATTTTCTTCTTTGATTCTTAAATGTTAAACATCCTTTAAAATAAGTTGTGTTTTTGGTGAACTAATATACAGTATGTATTTACTTTCATTTTGTATATACCACCAGACCCTATTGACACGTTTCATTAACTGTTTTTTATTTTGAAATTATAGACCTTATCTATATCGCCTTCTTAATATAGACACATTTTAAGGTTTGAGTAGCTCCCCTTCATCTGTGTGTGAAAAAAGTCAACCATTATATTTTTATGTGTGTTTCAGGGTTCAGCTGGAAAGAAAGGGGCGAGAGGTCTGAGTGGCCCCCCTGGTGTGGAAGTGAGTCAAACTAAACTTATTCCAGATTTACACAAACTGCAGTATGAGGTGCAACAAGCAGCCATTAAAATAACACCCAAGTGTCACTGTAAGAACAGAAGGAACTCAGAAATAATCAAACTGAGTATGTGTACTTACAGTCTGTGTGTGTGCATGACCTGAGAAAATGTTCAGTTTTTAGAGCAAATGGAAGAACAGCCATGTTTCAATTACAGTGTATGTGAAAACTTTGTGAGAATCAGTTAGTTGTTTAAATTACTTTTGAAGTTGTTGAATAGAACTCATTTTATTTGTGTTTGCGACTAAACACTTTGTCATTGTGCAGGACCATACCAATATCAGAGACATGAATATCAAATTGTTTTAATTTTAATCTCAGAATTTCTGCATTTCAGACAAACAATAGGGCGTTGAAACACAGTGGAGTTACGTACGGGTTTATAGGGGAACTGATGACAACTGATGACTGAGAAAATGGCTCGCAGAAGAGACTAACTTTGGTGGCTTTATTTATTTCTAGGGCCCGATTGGTTCACCAGGACTAAGGGGACTGAAGGGTTACCCAGGTCCAGATGGTCCTCCAGGACTGACAGGTTTACCAGGTCTACCAGGAAAACCAGGGAGGCAGGTAATATGTGGCTCAAGAAATCTTTGTTATCATCATCACTGTATCATTTTAACAGAACTTCAGTTTGTTCAACTCTCAAGTCAGTAAATGCTAATTAGATTAAACTAATTTAACTAATGCACAGTGATGGCTGGACATGGGCACCTGTGACCCCCGTGACCCAAAAAAGAAGAAACTGTTATCGATAATGAATGGATGGATAGATTCAACTAACTAGTTAGCTGTACAGTATTACTTTTCTGCCATTTTAGACAACTACAGTTTATTTGAGAGCTTTGCAAACTAAACAAATAGTGTGTGTGAAAAAAAAAAAAAAAAGAAGAAATGGATAAATACATACCCCGCGACCCAAAAATGAAGACGCTGGTAAAGATAACAGATGAATGGGAGGAAATAAATACATACATGAATTTAAAATCTAAGAAAATAATCAAAACTGAATTGTTAAAAAAAAAATATATGAAGTAGTTTAATGTGTATTGTATTAGAATTAGAAAATTAGAAAGAGTTATTTATTTTGTTCTGATACTTGTAGATAATTACTGTTTGAACTGATTGTTGAAAAAAGGAGCAGATATAATAAGATTTTTTTTCCCTTCATTCTGCTACCTTTCATTTTATATTTTGTATTCTTATCATTTATGGGATTGTGTGGTACTGTATTTTAAAATGAATAAATTTATAAATAAATAAATAAATAAATAAATAATGAATGAATAACTAAATTAATACATAAAGTGTCAATTTCCTTTTCTAAATCTGGCTTTTTTTATTGTTTAAACTATAAATCTATAATTGAACATAAAGTAGACAATGCAGCTAAGCATTAAACAAACAACTGGTGTATTATAAGTGTTTTTTTTAATTATTTATTTATTTATTTATTTATTTTTACAATTATTTGCTCTTATCTGCAGTACATCACTTTAAAACAACTTGTTTAGCTATTTTTAACCACATTTTCCCTGCTGGCATGTGTTTATATCTGAGCTTTTATGATCTGTTGTTTAAAAGATGTAGAGTTTTTGCAACATTAAAATGTCTTATTTGACTTGATCAGCCTCTCCTGATTGCAGCACTGTGGGTTTATTTAAAGTGTGCAGCAGAAAGAAAGTGTTTATCATTTCAGCCAAAACTGGAAACCTCAGCTTCTTTGTGCAAAACATAAACTCTAGTTTTTTTATTTTTTTATTTTTACTTTATCCATCCATCACCTTTACCCTTACCTTAGCCCTAGTTTTAGCTTCTTTCTTTTCGGGTCACTGGTGCCCATATCCAGCAGTCACTGTGCGGGAGGGGACACCCTGGACAGGTCCGAAGTCCGTCACAGGGACACATAGAGACAAACAACCATTCTCTCACTCACACCAAGAGACAATTTAGTTACCAATCAGCCTAACATGCATGTTTTTGGTCTGTGGGAGGAAACCGGAGTATCCGGAGAAAACTCACATAATGGAGAGAACATGCAAACTCCACTCAGAAGAACCCCCAGACAGGATCTGATCCGGCGACCTTCTCGCTGAGAGGCAACAGCTCCACCAACTGAACCACCATGCCGCCCCATTTACTGAATGTTGTAGGAAAATCTATTGAATCTAGTGCTGGACCTGCATTTCTTCTTGTTGGACCAATATGATTGTTTTTCTTACTTTGGGTTATAGACTGTGGAAGTTTCATAACTTCATAATTTCCGAACGACCTCATGCTGTACCACTTCTCAACAGATAGTGGCGCTATTGTTCTAAGAAATGTAGATGTACTGTAATGAAGGCTGTAGTAAAAATTGCTGAAAAGTGGATGCAAATATTCCAAGTAAATTAGTCTATAAATATAATGAAGGTTTCTAATCCAGACAATCTGAGAAAGAAGAATGCAAAACTTGTAAATGGGAAAACTACTTGGTGAAGTTTAGTTTATTGAATTCAGTGAGGTCACAATTTATCAACCACAAACGAGCTTTTACTGGGGAATTAAATGTTTTACAAGCTTAAAAGGCAGCATTCGGACAAGTGCTATTTTTTTTTTATTTAAACTTTCTGTCACCACCTCCTGCATATCTTTAGGGTCAACGGGGTTCAGTGGGACAGGAGGGAACTGCTGCACGTCCAGGCCCCAGAGGAGAAAATGGACTTCCTGGAGCACCTGGAGAAATAGGACCTCCTGGTCAAAAGGTGAAATTAAAACATCAGGAAATTACCTATAGCATATTCTAAACCTTCACCAGAGATAGAAACGTTTTTGTGAATTAAATACTTTTGCAGATGTGGTAACATTTTAAACAAATTGCATGTGTTGATTAAGGGAGAACCTGGGCTGCCAGGAGACAGAGGAGCCCCTGGAATGAAAGGGATGGAGGGGGCTGCAGGTGACCAGGGCAAGCAAGGTGACCCAGGCCCTAAAGGACAACCAGTGAGTACACAGATGTGTTTATTAATGAAAGCAAAAGTTTAAAAAAAAAAGGTAGATCTGAACGCTGCATTCAGGGCCTAGATCTAGGTCCTGAATGCAGCATTCAGTTCTACTAAACATATTTGAATATGTTTTTAAGAGCACTGTGAAGTCCTCAATAGTTTCTGTGGTATTTTGTTTTAACAAAAACAAGGCACTGGAAGACATGAACTTAAGAAACAATCAAAAATGATTACAAGACAAGTCCACTGCAGGAGACTGAATGAATGAATGAATGAATGAATGAATGAATGAATGAATGAATGAATGAATGAATGAATGAATGAATGAATGAATGGCAAGAGACGTCAAATTTAATGAATTAATGGATGGAGAGCAAAATGGAGACATTTCCTTGTCAATAGCCTGAGTCTGGAGCGAGAAGCAAAGCCCACCGAGACAGACAAAAAAGCAAAAATACTACAAAATGTTTTTAAAAATTACACATTTAAAAATAGTAATAAAAAAACACCAAGTTAAACTAATCAATGTACAGAATGTAAACTAGCTACAGATCCAAACTGACTTGACTAAAATAAGTGCTGGACAGAAGCTTACAAAAACAAGAAAACCAAATTAAATTAATCAAAATTCATGCTCAATAATCCAGGTAAAAAAATCCAACAAATCTCCGTCAGGTCATCTGGATGATTTTTTTTTTTTTTGCTGAGATGTTTCATCCTTCATCCAAAGGACTTCACCAGACCAAGGAACCACAACAAACTCAGTCCCACAAGCAGCACACCCACATAGTGAACCAACCAGTTTAATGGTGATAAGATGGTTTCTGGGGCACGCCCTTTCCCCCATCAACTCCTCTGAGGCAGCCAGAGCCCCAAAGTGGTTCCAAACATCAAAGTTCATGCTCAATAATACAAGTTAAAAAAAATGTTCTGATGAAGTCCTTTGAACGAAGGACAAAATGTCTCACCAAAAAAAGAAACCGTCCAGATGACCTGACAGAACTTTGTTGGATTTTTTTTTTATTTTTATTTTTTACCTGGATTATGAACTTTGATGTTTTGCGTGCTGCTTGCGGGACTGGGTTTGTTGTGGCTCCTCTGACTGATGAAGTCCTTTGGATGAAGGATGAAACGTCTCAACAAAAAAAAAGAAACCGTCCACATGACCTGACTTTTAAGTTTGTTGCAAATTAAATCAACAAATACATAAAATGATTCATTCAACAATTAAAGAAAGTTCTTGTTAGAAAATAATTTCTCAACTTTTTTTTTTTTTTTCTCAAACAGATTCAAGGGTCAATGCAACTAATCTCTATTTAGTTCAAATGTGTGTTGGATGCTTTTCCATCCTGAGTAGAGCTACTATTTATTTGGGTGACATCTGAAATGGAAGCATTCTTTCTGAAAGAGGCCAAGTTATGTAAGACCATCTCACTCCAACATACTGAAAGCCGTGCTCCACGTTACTTATGTAAGTACAAAAAAAGAGAATAAAAAAGGACATTCAATCCCACGCTCTCCCCTTCCTCCCCGCCACTTCTGAAACAGAGAGGAGACTCACACCCCTGGGTCAGATCACTTTACACTTTCAGTGAATAGTTTCCCAGCCAAAGACGCTGGTTTGAAAGTGGAGCTATCCAAAGGACGTGAAAGACTGGCTGTGCAAACACACTGTCTGCACACCTGGACGACAGACAGCGCTCAGACACAGACCAGGACACAGACATTCCTCTCTGTGTGTCTTGGAAGTTGTGTGAATGTGTGTTGGAGCTACTGTAGATCCAGATATAAAAGTGGTGTCTTCCAAAAAATACATGAGAATTTTTTAAAGGCCCGCATTAGACTTTCTTTGAGGCTGGAGCCACTTAAGTGCTTAAGTGCTTAAAGATAACATAAAAAAACACCCTCGCACACACGCTATATGTTGTTGCTAACTACAGACAGATGCCTGCTTGAGTTCGTCCATCCTTTTTGTTTGCAGGGAGAGCCTGGAGATTTGGGGATGGTTGGTTTTCAAGGCTTTCCAGGGCCACAGGTAAGACTCAAAATCAGAAAGCTTTTATCGTCCTTGCACAGTGAAGTACAACAAATATACTTTCCATACAGCTGTCCTAAAGATGGACAGAAGTGTACAGGGGGCTGCAGCTTTAAGATGCACTGCCCCTGTTGCTTAGATAAGATAAAGTAAGTAAACATAAGGAGAGAGGTATAAAGAAAAAGATCTCTCACATCGTGTCCTTGACGGTTTGAGGCACCAACAAAATCTACCACATCAAAGCAACATAAATAGACATAATACATATACGTGTGCAGTGGGTAGGGGGTGGGGGATCTAGCATGGCCGCCAGGTGAGTGATGCAGCCCTTGGCACATTCGCTTCTCCTAGGTTGCTGCGCCAGGGGAGGCGAGGGAGGCCAGTGGAGGCATTGAGTTTGAAGGAAAATTGTAGCACAGCACAGTCCCCCACCCCCCAGCCATAGTCCTGATAAGAGATGTTTGTTTATCAGCCAGCTCGGTTGAGCTTTGTCACAGGTCCACGACCTTTGGGGAAGGGAGGGGGTGGGGAGGGAGACAGAGCGTCTTTGTTTCCATAGCATCCAAGGAGAAATTTGAAACAGGAGGAATCAACATTTTCATTGTTAAACATGCAGTAATTAAAGAAGAAATTGCAAAAATCTATACAGTATATTGTATTTTCCTGCTAACAGGGGCCAAATGGTGAACTGGGAGTAAGAGGCATCCCTGGCCCTAAAGGACCTGTGGGATCTGTGGTAAGTTTAACAAAAGTTAAATCTGTTATCTGTAATCTTGTTCTACTTTGTAAAACCCACGCTATTGAATACACTTAAAACCCATCAGTCATTTATTTATTTGACTGACTATAGAATAATGACAATTTGGTTGTCATTTTGTGTATGATTATACAGCTAAGGAGTAAATGTTAGCTTTTTTTTTTTTTTTTTTTTTGGTGTTTCAGAGGGAGAAGTGCATCTGAATCATGTAAAACTTTATTATTATTGTCCAAATAAATCTCCCACTTCACAGTACAGTATTTGTGTTCTTTAATTATGAAGTTAAAAACATGCAAAAATACAGTATATTGAGAACATGTAAATTGTTTTGAATATCTTTGAGAACCAAAGAACAATCTTACCATGTCTTTCAGGGACTCAGTGGACCTGTAGGCCCTGAAGGAATCATTGGTCCAGTTGGGAAGCCTGTAGGTTTCACGTCTTTAAAGTACAGTACACTGCAATTATTGCCTTTTATTGCCACATGGATTTTGTTTTTTCACTTTTCATAAAACCATTTTACCACTGTCTTTATGCTGATGTACCTATGTGCAAGTGAGATGTCATTGCATTGTTTTTAATCTGTCTGGTTGCTTTGCGCAGGGGGCAAGGGGTCCAAAAGGAAGCTATGGTGAAATGGTGAGACTTACCTAAAAAATCATTACCCAAAAACTAAAAAAAAGAAGATTACCACAGTGATTTTCAGTGTCTGCTGTTACACTAATCAAGTTTGATTTAGGACCTACTATGTAAGTAGGAAATAGAAAAATATGTCACTGGAACAGCACTGGTGGGCCCTGTTTTGTATAGTTCTTGTTTGACTATCCTCAGCCATGATATAGATGAACACTGCTGATGAAATGGCCTTCCAAAATCACAATTAAACAAACAAGCAAACAAAAAGAAATCCCAATAACCTATATCCCTTGACAATTTACACTGCTAGACACAAATACATACAAACCAGCTGTGTGCCACTTGAGACTCCCAGTGATATGAGCAGTTT
>JARVGS010000979.1:11917058-11930496 GCA_031762315.1 Hypsolebias antenori | reverse complement strand
CTTGTATCTGATGAAACTGTTTTGTATTGTTCTTTTAAAATGAATAAATAAACATCAAATCAAATCAAATCAAAAAAGGTAATTCTCCTTGCACCAACTCTCCAGGTGTTCAGGTGTGTTTTATCAGTGAAGATAAAAATAAATAAATAAACAGTGCCAGCATTATCATAAAATCCTGTTTTCACTTTAATGACTATATGTTAAAGTTAACTCAGCTGAAAATCAAGTGGAAAACCACACTACAGGCTGATCCCACTTTGATGTAATGTCCTTAAAACAAGTAAAAATGAGGCTCAGTAGTGTGTGTGGCCTCCATGTGCCTGTATGACCTCCCTACAACGCCTGGGCATGCTCCTGATGAGACGACGGATGGTCTCCTGAGTGATCTCCTCCCAGACCTGGACTAAAGCATCAGCCAACTCCTGGACAGTCTGTGGTGCAACGTGACGTTGGTGGATGGAGCGAGACATGATGTCCCAGATGTGCTGAATCGGATTCAGGTCTGGGGGACAGGCAGGCCACTCCATAGCTTCAATGTTTTCATCTTGCAGGAACTGCTGACACACTCCAGCCACATGAGGTCTAGCATTGCCCTGCATTAGGAGGAACTCAGGGCCAACCGCACCAGCATATGGTCTCTCAAGGGGTCTGAGGATCTCATCTCAGTACCTAATGGCAGTCACGCTACCTCTGGCGAGCACATGGAGGGCTGTGCGGCCCTCTAAAGAAATGCCACCCCACACCATTACTGACCCACTGCCAAACCGGTCATGCTGAAGGAGGATGCAGGCAGCAGATCGCTCTCCACGGTGTCTCCAGACTCTGTTATGTCTGTCCCATGTGCTCAGTGTGAACCTGCTTTCATCTGTGAAGAGCACAGGACGCCAGTGGCGAATTTGCCAATCCTGGTGTTCTCTGGCAAATGCCAAGCATCCTGCACGGTGTTGGGCTGTGAGCACAACCTCCATTTGTGGACGTTGGGCCCTCAGCCCATCCTCATGGAGTCGGTTACTAACCGTTTGTGCAGACACATGTACATTTGTGGCCTGCTGGATGTCATTTTGCAGCACTCTGGCAGTGCTCCTCCTGTTCCTCCTTGCACAAAGGCAGAGGTAGCGGTCCTGCTGCTGGGTTTTTGCCCTTCTACGGCCTCCTCCGCGTCTCCTGGTGTACTGGCCTGTCTCCTGGTAGCGCCTCCAGGCGCTGGACACTATGCTGACAGACACAGCAAACCTTTTTGCCACAACTCGCATTGATGTGCCATCCTGCTCGCATTGATGTGCCATCCTGGATTATCAGCACTACCTGAGCCACTTGTGTGGGTTGTAGAGTCTGTCTCATGCTTCCACGAGTGTGAAAGGACCACCAACATTCAAAAGAGACCAAAACATCAGCCAGAAAGCATAGGTACTGAGAAGTGGTCTGTGGTCTCCACCTGCAGGACCACTACTTTATTGAACATGTCTTGCTAATTGCCAAAGATTTCCACCTGTTGTCTATTCCATTTACACAACAGCATGTGAAATTGATTGTCAATCAGTGTTGCTTCTTAAGTGGACAGTTTGATTTCAAAGAAGTTTGATTTACTTGGCGTTATAGTGTTGTATAAGTGTTCCCTTTACTTTTTTTTGAGCAGTATATATCTATATAAATAATAAAATAAACTACTAACTTGTACTACTATTCCTACTTCGTGGTTTTTCACTTATCGTGGGTCTTCAGGATATGGATCCCCCGCGATGAACGAGGGACTACTGTGCAGTGTAAACATTTTTTTTCTGCTGTGAAAAGGTTCAACAATGCAACAGTCTTGTTCGAGCAGGGAGTCATTTCCTCATATTGTTACACTCTTAGCCTTTCTGTTCTTTTCAACCTCCCACATGTTCTTGTATTCTAACAACTTCTTATTTGATTCCCTCTTCTAGCATGAAACTAAACTATAGCATTATTCTTTCTTAAATACCTGCTCTGCCTCTGCCTTTCTTTCCCAATAGTTCCTTTGATTTGATTAAATTTTTTTTTCATTAAGATCATTTTTAAATACAAGTTTGGACTAGAAGGAGTTTTACTGTCTGTAATAGTAAACAAGACAAATGATGTTATTCAGAAATGGGGTCATATCGTTTCAGCTCAACCTGTCGCAGCACGCACCAGCTCTGCAACAAAGAATGTTTGGACGGACCAAGAGGAGGTGGAGACCAAAGTTTCGCCACAAAGACAAGGGTCGGCTACACCAGCTGGGACAGATATTTGCTCAAGAGCCCAAGAGTTCACTCCCAAAACTGAGCAACCATCAGAGAAAAGGGCAAAGAGAGGAGCAGGGGAGGAGGAACGAGAGGAAGGAGAGCTTGTGGACAGCAGCGAAGAGGACGGACATCTAAATGGAACTGTTCTGTACTCTGAGAACTGTGATGATGCAGAAGGTTCTTTTAACGATGGGGAAAATGTTGATGTTAGTGGATGCAGACACAGCAGCAGGGATGGTTCTTTAGGTGAGGTCTTTGCTGGGGCTGCTGAGCCCTCAACTTCTAGCGAGGCTACTGAGGTCACCATGACTAAAGAGGATTCTGTGAAAGAGCCAGAAACTGTTCGTAGTGTTCACTGTCAACATGGAAATGAGTCAGCTGATGCTGCAGACAGCTGCCAAATGGAATGATAATACAGAGATGCTGATGTGAAAGTACTTGACAGGCAGTAACAAATGTTTCATGACACAGCAGAACAACTCAAATCAGCTTTGTCTGTCATACACATTATGTCTAGAATAATTCAAGTGTTTTCCTAATGTTCATGTTTTCTCAAATAAAATCTGATTTTTTTTTGGTTTTATACAAAACTGTTTCCTAGTTTCTGTAACACACAAACTGCACTACACTTCCCGCTGTTTTAAAAATACATTTTTAGGTTACATTTGTTTTCTGAATTGGTCTTTTTATCAGATTGTTGGCGTTCAAACCTTCCAGAGCAACTAATGTTGTAATCCTGATCTGTTTTAAGCATGTGTGGAGTCCAAAAATGTGCACTTTGAAATCAAATGTCTCGAGCACCTAAAAACTTCATTTGGACATGAATGATTCTGTGGCATTTTGGTTATGAAAATCAGTTGATGGGATCAAACGCAACAAATCAAAAACTTTGGAGATAGTACATAAATGTCTCTTTAATTCTCGTTAAGTGTCTATCTTGATGTTTTTTTTGTTTTTTTTTTAATGGAAACTAATAGAAAACAGGCCAAACCTAACCCTGTCATTAGCTTTGAAGTTAAGTGGTTCTCTAAGTTCATTAGTCTCATTTTTCCATCAGCTAGTAAAAGTTAATGTTGACATGCTCATTTTTCTGACACCTCTGGGTGTCTCCCAGTGTGAGCGTAATTGACATATGTGGGGCCTCTGTACTGTTACCTAATGTTGGCTTATTACAACAAGGTGCCGCTAGCAACTGCCACTGTAGCTCATTGCTGTTTTTGTGCTCCTGGTTGTGCTTTTTAAAACCCCTGCTGACTTGTTTTAAACGTTCTCCGTGAATCCTTTTAATGTCTGGCCTGTGATGACGCATTTTCCACCCATTTACAAACGGTGTGATGATCTCACATCCGCCGGTCATCCTCATTTATAATGTTCTTAAACTGAAGCTTTGCTCAAAGCACCTGACTCAAATTTCACGCTCAGATTAACTGCTAATCCTAGAGGTTCACATGCTTTTGCCACTCGAGTATGTAATATTGGATCGTTTTCCTCAACACATAAATGACCAAGTACAATAGTTTTGTCACATTTGTTTAACTGGGTTCTCTTTACTTTTAGGACTTGTGTGAAAATCTGGTGCAGTTTAGGTCATATTGATGCAGAAATATAGACAATTCCAAGGGGTTCACAAACTTTCAAGCACTGCTATATTTTGATCTGTATGCTATTTTCATTTTTATTTTTTAGCAGAACAAGAAGTTGTCTCAGGGCACTTCACATACCGGTACATAAAAAAGCCAATCAGTAAAGTTCTCTATCCAAGGAAGCCGGCAGACATGTTGAATCTCCCATCCTGAGCAAGCACAGTGGCAACAGTGGAAAGGAAAAACTCCCTTTTAAAAGGAAGAAGCCTCCAAAAGATCCAGGCTCAGGACAAGCGGCAACTGGCTGGGTTTAAGAGGACAGGAAGGAGAGATGAACACAGAATGGCAGGTCCAGATTCAAAATTGATGAGAAAATTTTTCATTTACCACAAAATAGACAAGGCAAGTACATTTTTGTTTGTTTTGTGCAAGGAATTGAAAATAATGTAGAGCGTGACAAAATCCATCTAGAAACAACCGTTTCCAAGTCCAAATTACTCAATTGGTAACTTGTTATTCTGCCTTGTTTCTTGTTTATGAGTCCTATATGTAATTACTGTTGGAATTTTTTTTTTAAGTTGCATTTTATACAAGCTTGGAAACCCAGAATATTTTTAATCTGATGTGTTTGTAGTGAATAATAATGTACCCTTCGTTAAAAAGTGACAACATGACAAAGTGTGATGTTTAATGCGTGAACATCTGTTTCTTTTTTATGTGCAGCCACTTCACACTTGGCTGTGAACTGCTCCAGTGAGAGTTGAAGATCATGGCACAATGGCACCAACGAGACCACATCATCTGCAAAGAGCAGAGATGGAATTCTGAGTTCAACAAACCGGAAACCTCCACCCCATGGCTGCACCAAGAAATTCTGTCTATAGAAGTTATGAATAGAATTGGTGACAATGGGCAGCCATGGCAGAGCCCAACTTCCACTTTGAAGGGATCCGACTTACAGCCGGCAATGCGAACCAAACTCTTGCACCGCTTGTATAGGAACTGAACAGCACGTAACAATGGGTCCCCAATCCCATACTCATGGAGCATGCTCCCACAGTGCACCCTGAGGAACATGGTCAAATGCCTTAGTTTTATTATTATTTGTGAAAAATAAATAAATCCAGGAAAGTGCCCTGTGTATAATGTGCATTAAACGGTATTATCATTATAATTTGAAAGGCCGTTAGTAACAAAAAATCCTAAAGAACTGATTTTATACGTTAAAAAAAAATCAAGTTACCTTATAGGAGACGCAGTTAGTAGAGCTGCTGCCTCTTAGTGAGAACGTCACCGGTTCAAATCCCGGCCCGGGTCCTTTCTGGGTGGAGTTTGCAAGTTCTCTCCGTGCATGCATGAGTTTACTCCAGGTACTCCGATTTCCTCCCACAGATCAAAAACATGCATGTTAGGCTGATTGGTAACTCTAAATTGTCCCTAGGTAAGAGTGAATGGTGGTTTGTCTCATTTGCCTTTATGTGTCCCCGTGATGGACTGGAGACCTGTCCAGGGTGTACCCCCACCTCGCACACAGTGACTGCTGGATATGTGCACTGGTGATCCCCCGTGACCCAAAAAAGAACAAGCGGGTAAAGATGATGGATGGATGGATGGAAGTTGCCTGTTATGTGCTGACAACACTTGTTCTTCTCTTGAGTTTAGAAGCCTTTTTATGCCTGAACGTTTCATAGTTCCGAGTTAAGAGGCTTACAACCAAAAACCTTACCAAGAAAAAAAAAAACAGAAAAGTAGTTGCTATCATGCCAACAATTAGCTCAGATGATGTTTGCCCCCTGGAGACTATCCATTCTGCTGGGTGGTGACTAAAGACGCCCAAAGACTGCAGTCTCACCCATCAACGTTTGGCATGTTTGAGCAAACAAATCACTGCAGTAGCCAGCAGCAGCCATCTAGGGACAAACAGAACAGTCCTACAACCTGCAAGGGAGTAAACTAATTTGCCCTGTCTGCTCATCAGTATTTTTTTCTTTTTTTTACGTAATTCCAACTGGGGATGTGATGAATGAGTCAGAGGACTTGCATCACTGTAACTAATTTGTGTGCCTTCAATAACCCACGCCCTGAAATAACTTCTTTACATCATTGTTTCTGTTTAAAGTAGAACATTAAGGGTTGGAAGAACATATTATAGTTGTTTTATTAGTTTTAGCCTTTAGCAGGAGTTTTTGAATGCAGTTTTGAGTTTGCTTAGAAATTGCTGTTTCTTCTCTCGTCCAGCAGATGGCGCTTTATAAAACAAGTTGCTGCCTCTGCTTTTGGGTTTTGTGACCAGTCTCTAACCCTCCCTTTCCCCCTGCACATTCAACAGTAAACATTAACCTGGGGTTTACACACAAGGGGGCTGTAAAATGGTTGACATCAGCCTTTAGCAGCATCCAGCGTCATGTAATGACCACACTCCTGTTAGCTCCTGGTTGGGTGGCATTACGTAGTTCTTGATGAAGCTCGAACGCAAAAGCCTCTTTTCATGCAAACACATTTCAGGTTCAGCAAATGAGGTAGTGGTGGAGTGATTTAATTGTGGGGGGGCGTGTGTGAAAGTCTGGCTTGCCTGACTGATAGTTTTAACAGATTTTACCTCTGCTTGCTGGCACATCATACTTTTATTTTTACAATAAACCTGATTTTTGGTCTCCTTGAACAGGCCGGAGATCTCCGAACTTGCCTGGACATCATAAAGGAATGCAACAGATGATGGACATTTCTCACATAACAAACAGGTTGTAACCAAACTGCATTCTCTTATCAAGATAAATGATTGACAGCATGGCAGTGACCAAACTGAGCAACAATGTGGAAGATTTTCCCTGTACGAGGCCAAAAAGAGCAAAACCAGAACTCCCCGAAAGTGTTTTGACTGTAAACTTTGTCTGCAGTAGGGCAGCCACACATCTTTGTGATTAGGTAAATCTCAGAAGCCTTTCATGTCAGCTTCCTGTGAGACAGCTCAGTCAAAGCCTATGTGTCCTGCTTAGCCTTTTATTAAACATACCGGTACTTGATCGAGACTTATTGTCAGGAGCCATTCAGGAAAGATAAAGATGCCATGTAGTGTTAGCCTGGCAACGTTCTTAGTAGTTAAAATAAGACAATTAGCTTTTTTTTTGTGTGTGTGGATACAAGCGAGCACATGGGAGTGCTTGTATAAATTTGGAAAGGCTTCTCTGCTAAAGTGAACATGTTGCTCAGAAATTTCTTCCAACATCTGCCGCCCATCAGGATGTCTGCTTTCTGAGCCGCTGCTGCATTCCTGAGCCACTCCCTCTACCTGGATCCGAGAAGAAACTCTTCCCTGTCGTTGCCCCTGAGCTGTGCTCTCAGTGCCCCAGCTCAAAGAGTGCTGGCGGTGTTTGCTCCATGCAGCTGCAGATATCCATCTCTGTGAGAAAGAAACCCTACACTGCAAGATTGTTGTTTTATTTAATCATTAATTTGGTATTGCACATGTTTTATGACTACTGAGACCATAAAATGATAGAGCTAAAGCATCAGTGATAAGGGCATATCTCCATTTCACCATTTCGGTCTTCACCTTTTCTTCATGTATGTTAATGTCAGCTAACTGAAACCTGAAAGGGAGACTTGAGCCCTTCCTGCTCCTAAAGGTTGTTTACAACTGTTTAGCAGACGTTTGCGGTTGAAGACCCAGCAGAGATGAATTAAATTCACATTTAAAGGTAGCTGCTAACGAATAAGGTTGTTTTGGTAGCTCTATTCTGTGTGGAAAAAAAGCAGAAGTGCATTCTTTGTACACAATTATATTCATTGTCTTTTTGCACGATGTCTAATCCCAGCCCATTCAGAGTAGCACTTAAGATTCTTGGCATTCTCCCACACTCATCGCTACTCATGGACTTAATCTCGCCTCCCTTCTCCGAATCAGTCAAGTGAATGGCTTAGCCAGATCAAATGAAAGCAGAATGACATTCCAAAGCACAGAAAGCCAGGACATTGAAAATCCAGTTTTGTCTTCTATAAAAACACTGCAACACTGCTTGGTGTCTGAGAATCTGTTGGTTCTACAGCAAGACAACCGGAGTTCCTCGTTCCTCACAGACTTTAGATTCCCCCACACCCCTCTGCTTTTTGTCTGCTTTTTTTATTCAGTATAGAATGAATAGACCAAGCAAAAGCATTGACATTTTTTCATAAATAAGTTTTATTGCTGCATATAAAATTAAACCATTTTACAATTTATTCCAGTATTACACATAATATCCAACTACATATTTTAGATAAATAATATTAATAACAATATTAAAAAAAAAACATTCATTCATCCTTTAACATGTTTTGTTTTGTCTTTTTTTTTTTTTTCTTTTTATGAAGGGAGATCAATAGCTGCCACAAAACATGAACAATAATGCCCACGTCAGGAAGGAATGAAACCACGCACTTGTTAAACAAGTCGAGGGGTTACATTTCGTTGTCTTGTTCTCAAGATATGATATGCTAATTGAAATTGTGTAGGTGCACACATGTCTACAGTCTGGGTCATGTCAAAGTAAAGGATCAAAATATACATAGTGAATTGGTATCAGCAACTAGCGTTAATGTACAAATATTAATTACATCCGGCTCCATGACGAAGCTACTTTAAATGCTCCATTAATATGAAGCAGCTTAGATAAAGAATGCTGATGTAGTCACAGCAAACAGTGCACTTCATTGAGTCCTCATGATGTAAGCCCACAATTCCTTGGGAATCTAGTTACAACAAGAAGATGGTAGTTTATGTACACCCCTGCATTCATTTAGACTGCCATTGGCTGCCAGTGATGCTACTGATTGTTGTCTCGCTGAGGGGGTTCAGGTGCTCGTCACCCATCAGTCTCTGAACTTGTGGATGTCATTGGAGAGGCGGTAGGTGGGGTATGAGGCTTCGTTGGCATGTGGACAGTTGTAGGTGCACTTGCAGGACTCAATCATCATGATGTTCTTGTGAAAGGTCTCGCCGTCATCACAACGGAACTTCACGCGGATGGTTTTGGTGTCATGGGGGCTGCAGCAGCGACCATCTACGCAAGATCCACAGTACCTGGGTCGGTACTTCTTCAGGCTGGAGCAGCCGGCGTAGGTGAACTTCAATGGCTGGCTTGACTTCTTGGTTCTGCTGCACTTCTTTCCTTTCTGTGAACAGATAAGGTGGCGATTAGCTATGCACAGACCTGGCAGTGTTGTGTTTCCAGAATCACGCATACTTCCATTGCATTCAGTCATAGTTGGCTCAAGCTTACCTTCAGGCTGTAGTAAGGTGACTGGGTGCAAGGCCTCACTTCACAGATCCGGGTCTCTCTAACCAGCTTGCACTCGCTGTTGTCGTTGGTAATTCTGGTGGATATGCCAGTTCCACAGCTCTTGGAGCAGGGAGACCAAGGTGTGGTTTGTATGATGCACTTCTGGCTGTCAAACACGTGGAATTCAGGTTGTGGTCTGAACGCTGTGAATAAAAGGAATACAATTGTTAACAAACAGAATAGGTTGCCAGTTTAGACTGCATAAGCATTTATAGAAAAGTATCAGTTTTCAGACTAAAACTGTTCTTACCAGGCAGGGACTTGAGTCCTCCCTTGAAAACTGCGATGAGCTCATTCTTATTGGTGAGGTCTTTTTCCTGCTCATCACTCACTTTGTCTTTGCCAAAGATCTTCTCTAAGATGTCTGCCTGCTTGCCATCATCACACACCCACTCCTCACAGCACTGGCCAGCTACTTTGACCAGTCTGGGGTTGGCACAGCCCAGGTTGGGCAGGGAGAGCTCCTGCGGGCACAGCGGGACACAGCCCACTGCTCCATCGATGCATGTGCACTGGTGTTTACAGTTGGGCTGGAAGCTTTCTCCATTCTGATAAATCCTGCTGTTGTACTCACAGGGTCTGCCTTCTAACTTGGCTGCATTTGGGAGAGGGGAAGAAACAGAAAGACAAAAAAAATGTTATTTTTTCATGCTCTGCTGAAAGATGTCTGCTAAAGACATCACATGGCTGCCAGATAAAGAATCAGTTGTACTGTGGAATTATTCAGGCTGCCTAAAGAGTCTCTTTTCCATCAGTGGGCTTTGAGGTTTTGACTAGTTTCTCCCTAGTTGCATTCCTTAGAGTTGAAATCACTCAGATTCTACAGCTGAATAAACCGCCTTTAGTCAGAGAAAAGACTCCACGCTAATTCAAAAGCATGCACATCTGGAGATGAAAGGTCTGTGTACATACCACGGCAGATTCCTCGGGTTGTAGCAGCCAAGCTGGCCCCAAAGTTGCACTCCAGCCCTTTGGTGTGGTCGCAGGGCTCGGTCAGGCTGCAGTCCTCGTTCAGCTGTCTTGCACAAACTTTACAGCAGCCACAGCCATCCAGGACCACGCTCACGCCGGGTGCGCACTTCGGCATCTCCAGGGGACACTGACACATGGAGGGGCAGGAGGAGGAGAGCACCTGAATAAAAGAAGGGGACAATTGTAGATTAGACTAAACCCAGAGAAAATGCTAAAACAGGAGAGCAAATGACTCCACTCTTTGCTTATACACATGGATTATGAAAGTACTGGAAGAATAAAAACTCACCAGGTGGAGGCTTCCTAGGAAGACGATGGCAAAAGTAGACGTCAGCATCTTGGACAAGTTATGCGTAAAGAAGTATCCTTTTAAGAAAAGTCTGTCTTCGTGGGAGTCCTTTAGGTATTCCCTCTCTCAGTCGTTTGACCCTCCGGTTTGCTGGTCGTCTCTAAGTTTAGAGGCTCCTTTAGAGTGGATGAGACTCTCAGTGAGGCGGTTGCAGTCTGCTGAAGTCTGGCCACCTCCACTTATATAGTGTAGTGGGAGGCTGACGTCGTCCCTGCTGAACTATGGCCAAACTATGCCAGGAATGTTTCTCGGCGCATTTTCCATCCAAGACCCTAGCTCCACCCTGTCTATACCTTTCTCTCTCTCTTTTTTCTTGCTCAAATAGTTTTTTTTCCCTTCTCTCCCCTGGATTCCATCTGAACACACTTTTCCATCTTACATTTTTCTCCTCTTGTTTATCTTCTCCCTTTCATTTTTCCTCATCTGCTCGCTTCTCACATCTATCTGCTCAGCTTTATTGTTGGACTTATTGTGCTTTTGTTTAATTATATGTGATTATTTGCACCACCGCCCTCATTACTATAAAGCATACAGCTGGCTAAAAAAAAAAAAAAACATGTGCGGGTTTCAGTGTAAAATTATTACAGTGCCAGTTTTCAGTGGTGCTTTTACAATTTTTACAATTTTTAATTAGACCTTTTCAATATGTTGCCACGTCTAAAATAACACCAAATACATATATATATTCTCTTTCAGCCTCAAAGGATCACAGAAATACGTTTAACAGTCTATTTCTAGTCGCCCCGGTGCCTTTATTCAGAGGAGGTAAGCTTTTCCAGATGCGCACCAGAGCTCAGACGTAACAATATTGCCATATTTGGTATGGTAGCCTACATTATTAACATATTTCCCCCCTCTTTGGCCAACATTCCTGACAGCTTAAAGGCTTGTTAAATATGTTTCCCAGGCAGGGAAATTCTTCCGACTTTTCACGCAAACTATCCAGCTTTTCTTTGGGTGGGGTGGTGGTGAGTGGATCCAGTCAACTTTCCACAAATGTTGTGTTAGATGGTGGGGGGGGAGACAAAATCCTGCCTTGTTTTTTTTTTTTTTAACACAAGGGGCTGAATTGTCCCCGCCACCTGAAATGATTCCGATTGATGATTCTCACCAGAGAGAAACGGTGCGTAAAGACGCAACAAGAGCGGTTATTGCGCATCAGATTCTGAGGATATCTGGCTCAAGGGCAGAGTGTTTGTTTATTTAGGAGGATCGGACATTTGACCGCTTCCCAGTAGATTTTTATTTACACACAACATAGTTTAGAGAGCAGCACAGAACAGGACAGGACGGCTGGAGAGCCTCTCTGGTGAGTTTGGATTTATTTTCCCTCCGGTTTATTCCGATCTCTTGTCAAAGTCAAAATCGTCTATTATTCATATTTTTTTTATCCAAATCTACCTGTTTTGTTTATTAAAAACTATTAAACCGAAGTAATCATTCACCACTTTAAATGCAGTTGTCCAGTGAACATAAGCTTCTTCGTCCGGGTTGAATTTTCTGCCCATATTTTCATACTTCCAGTTCAAGACACTAGATGGTGATGTGATCGGTTTGGGATGATGTGTTTTTATTTGGGGGCTGGCAGGAGATATTTATGTGCTTGTCGATGTGAGCTTGTTTGGAGTGGAGGTGTGCCTGCTGGGCAGGGGGGCGGTGTGTGTGTGTGTGTGTCTTTCCAGGCACACGTGGACAGTGGTATGCGCATTATGCCATTGGGAATTGGGAGAAAAAAAAATCAAACTCATCATTTTAAAATCATATTTCACTGATAGTTTCCTCATTATGATCAATATGATGTATTGATTTCATTGTTCAGTCAGAGACATGTTTCTCTTGGATCTGTCATGTTCAGTTTTGGTCATCCTGCTTGTTTTAGCTGTTTCCAGAAGGTGGATAATGACTCATTCAGCACAACCCCCGGTTCTACAGAATCTTTTTAATCTTTTTAAAGCTGCTAATGATACAAATCTTTTTTTTTATGATTTTTTTTAATCATTCATTCCTATCAGGTGTGTTGAAGCTGTACTGTTTAAAACATGCTAGATAGTGATCCTCAAGAAGCTTTACAAACAAAACATTCACAGCACGTGTGTTCTCCTTACTTCAAACAGAAAACTAGCTAATTTTTGTGTAACGTAGATGGATAAATGTCACAGCTTGTTTTACATTAAATTTTTAAGTTTTCTGAATATAACCATTTAAAGCATATGTCAAACTTAAGGCCCGGGGGCCAAATGTGGCCCTTGCTGACATTTTATCTGGCCCCCAAGATGATATGTTAAACAAAAAACACTTTTATCACTTGAATTTTTTCAGTAATCCTTGATGATGATGCCAAAAGTGCAACAGAGAACATCAAATGAGATCAATCAAACTCTTGTTGAAGAACCTGCAACCAAGAAAGGTGTTGTGTATCTAACTTGAGTTAATGTAGATTCTGAAACTGGCCCTTAGTTTGAAAAATGTTTTAAGTTTGGCCCCCTTTTCTAAGTGAGTTTGACATCCATGATTTAAAGTGAGGACACCTGCAGTAAGTGACTGAACCAAGTCACCTGTGTTTTTGTCTATATGTGTGTTTGTGGTGGTGTGTGTGCAACTGTTTGTGTTAAAGAGACTGTAAAGAGTGTTTTTAGTAAGTCAAAGAACATGCAATCATCATGGAGTTATAGTTTAAACATGCCAAAAGAGGAAATTGTATTTATGTCTTTAAAAATGTTAAAAAAAAAGTCAGAACAACATTGGTTTGGTTTATTTAGCAAAAATAACACATATACTGTACTGTACATTTAGTGCATCTATGATAAATACATAGATCCATCCATCCATCCTTTATCTTTTACCCGCGTCTTGCTTTTTTTTGTCGCAGGGGTCACTGGTGCCCATGTCCAGCCATCACTGTGCGAGAGGCAGGGGACACCCTGGACAGGTCTCCAGTCCATCACAGGGACACATAGAGACAAACGAGAC
>JARVGS010000979.1:11563323-11573477 GCA_031762315.1 Hypsolebias antenori | reverse complement strand
TATATATATATATATTTATTTTTGTGTTTGTGTTTATTTATTTTTATATATTTATATAGATTTATTTATATGTATTTTTTTAAATGAAATGAATAAAATTTATAAAAAAAAAAAAAAAAAAAAAGTACATTTCCCAGAAGCCAACAGGGCCCTGCCCAGAAGCCCTGTTTTCTTCTGCTGAAGTACTAGAAGGAAAGTTTGGATCTGATCAGAAAAAGTTTGGCTCTTATTACAGTGACTTCAGTGCCAAGCGGTTGCAGAGAGCCGCAAGGAACTCATCAAACCAGAGTAAAACTGGAGCAGAACTCGACCTCTAGACCCATCGGAGAATCTTGAGCGCTGGTAGCCCGCCCATGAGGTCTTCCAAATGGGGATGTCCCGCCATAGGTCTGGCGCTGTTTCTGGAGCTCATCGGGACATTTTTCATCCAGACTTGGACTCAATCAACCACCTATGGTCCTGCACCGGCCAACCGAAGGTCTGGCTCCCCTTCGGCGCTCAAGGACTGCACTAAACCGGACCAGAACTGGACCCCCCCAGACTCAACAGTGAACCTGAGAGGTCCTTGGTGGCCCACAAGGACTTCCAAGCAGGGACACGCCACCGTAAGCCTGTCTGTCACTGTATCCGAAATCCATCAAGACTTTTTTCCATCTCTTGGGTCGAACCGGAACCAAGCCGCTCCTGTTCTGCAGAGCCTGGTAAGTCAAACTTAGTCGCTACATATACAGTACCTATGTTGTTAAAATGATATAGGTTCAAAAGTTAAGAACATTGCAAGTGTGGGGAGGGTTTCTAAAGTCTTAAAATATATATAAAAAAATACTAAAATAAATAAGATGATGCTACCTGGTGTATTTTCACTTCTTGCGGGGGAGGAGTGGTGCGGTGTCTGGAACATAACACCTGCAATAAACAAGGGACCACTGTATAGGAGACATTTTAACACAGCTCACTCTTTGACTTTTTGATATTCTAAAGGTGTTACAGACATCTAGAAGCATTTATGTAGGCAATGAACTTGAAACCTTTCTGTGACCAAACTGCAATTATATTTAGCTGAACCTGACCTCTGACCTCCAGAAAAATGGGCTTGGTTAAATAAAACACCTCCGCGAACTGTAATACATTATTAGATTGATTTAAAGTCTTCTACCAAGACAAGTGAGCAACTGCAGCAGAGTGAATCTTTACTGTGTGAAATGTTCCTGCTGTGAGGGGAGTCGAGCAGAAAAGATATTACACCTGTGAACGCTAATCTTAAGTGACATTAGCATTTAAATAAAGCTTTACAACATTGTCCATCAGCTCTGAGGGAAAGATTTCAGTTGATAGATGTGACATTTTTTAAGGAACAGCCTGTTCTCAGCAGGAACGACACGGATGGCTTTTATTTGTGACAGTATGTTTTGGTTTAGTGCATGGGCATATGATAAATTAGCATGCACATCAATTTAGCACAGAAAGAGCTTATCTGTAAGTTGTATAGGGATGATCTCATCGTGATCGGCTGAAGTGCTTGCACAGTTGCTCAGTTTGTCAGTGAAGCCATAAACTGCATAATAAATAAAGCCAAGTCAAGGTTCTATATTTTCATTTGCACCATATGTAGTACATGTGGTGGAAGGAAATTGTGTACACAGGGTCCCAGTTGCATCCGACAAAAGTATAAATTGTAACGGAAATCAGTAATAAGATCTAAGATATGAACTAAGAAATATGCTAAAATTAAGAATACACTAGCGCAAATAGTACAAAAACAATACACCAAACAACAAAAGCTCAAACATGAGTCTGTGTGAGCAGATGAGTACAAATGAATACAGCAGCATGAAATAAAATAGCAGCATAAGATCAACAACATGGATAGTCAGCAGCATATATCAAGTGACATTAGTGATTTTTTTCCCACATTGATAATCCTGGTTAAGGATTCATGAGTCTAACAGCTTCAGGTAGAAGCAGTTCCTCAGTCTAGTGGTTCTACACTTAATGCTCCTCAACCTCCTGTGTGAGGGGAACGGGGCAAAAAGCGAGTGTGCTGAATGAGTGGAGTCCTTCATGATGCAGGTGGCTCTCTTCCTACATCTGGAGGTGTACATGTCTGTGATGGTGGGGAGACTGACTCCAACATCTTCTGTGCNNNNGTGCAGCCTTCACCACTCTCTGCAAAGCTTTTCTTTCTGCAGCTGTGCAGCCTCCATGCCACACGTTGATGCTGGATGCTCTCCACTGCACACCTGTAGAAGGAGGTGAGGACTGAGCTTCTCAGACCAGCTCACCTCAGCCACCTGAGGAAGTAGAGTCTCTGATGAGATTTTCTGATCAGGCTGGTGGTGTTGTTGCCCCAGCTGACGTTGTTGTTCAGGTGCACACCAAAGTAATTGTAGCTGGAGACCACTTCCACTGCAGATCCTCCTATATTCAGGTGTATGAATGTGTTTATTCCATCTGAATGTCACAACAATCTTCTTCGTCTTCTTCACATTGATGTGAAGGTTGTTCTTCCTGCATCATCTAAGTGTTCCACCTCCTGCCTGTAGCTGGACTCATCATTGTTTGTGATGCATCCAGTCTTAGGGTTTCTTGGAAAGAATGCATACTGCAGAATGTTTGGCAAACATTTTGTTCACTTTGGCTGCCACAGTCATCAGAGCATGTGTTGAGAATGACTCTCAGCTACTACACTTAAACTTTATATTGGTATCTCTAAAACTGACTATGCAATGCACATTCTATAGTACTGTACTGGCTAATGTTGAGTAGCTGTGGCAGCCATGTCAAACTGTGTTGACTCCAACAGTCATTCTGTGGTAAATGTTCATCCAATGATTTTCTCTCTGATTCCTCTTTACCCTCTGCAAATAAAGAAAATATTTTGGCTGATTTTATTGCAGCAAAGGCAGCAGTGTTTAATTTTAATGACTTGCGAAAAACAGACGAAGATTGTTATCACATGTATTTTTTTTCCAACACGCATATACAAATGCATTTTGTTAAAGGTGAATCATTTTGTATAGTGGTGGCAGGTCATGTTTAACACAAACTTGAAATGACACACATGCAGAAAATACACAAATGAGAATTCCATTCAGGTTCAACAAATTGGGAGGAAGAACGGCTGAAAAGAAAAACAAGTTGTTTTTATAAAAGGTTATTATTTCAGTGCTGAGTGCAAGATTGTCTCCAGCTGTGATCTATGAGAGTAAGTTCTGCCTCTCTCAGTTTTAGATGTGATATCCCCGGGGACATTTATTACCAGCCTGCTGTCACTCGTATATTAAAGCAATGGTTGCCCTGTATTAGCTGTTTGCTCCCACATATTTATCTCAGCCCACATTTTACAAGAACAATCATTATGTTTCGTCTACGTTCTTGTATGCTCATGCCATACAAAGCTACTAAAGCCATATACTGTACTGGTAATGCGAATTGGGGTCTTAATGTGTTTTGTGCAACAAGTGACTTGCGTTACTAGAATGAAAGTTGAGGCTTGTTGCTGCAGCCGTTAGAAGACTTGGAGGTTAATACATTCACAAATACCCAGAAGCTAATTTATAACAATTCCTTGAAACTTACAAGGTACCCAGTTTTCTAGAAACTGCAACAACACATAACAGTTGTGTAAAAACAATGTGACATAGGCATCACTTGGTAAAAAAAAATGTATTTGAACTTTAACACAACACCTGGGATCAATGTTCAGGCAGTTCAATAAAACAAATGCAAGTATATTGGCGTGTATTGGTATATACAGCCATTAATTTTCATTACCTGCTTCTCTTTTTAAGGTGCTGGTGACTATCTCCATGCAGTCACTGTGTGAGATGTGGGGTACACGCTGGACAGGTCACATGCTTATCACAGGGCCACACAGAGACAAATGAGACACTTTCACCCACACAAAGGGACAATTTAGATTTATCATTTAACCTAACATGCATGTTTTTAGTCTGTGGGAGGAAATCAGAGTACCTGGAGAAAACTATACATTTTTATTGTACTTTGAATACAGATACTGCAAACTAAATAACAAATTGTTGCTCCAGACCCATTGATTTGATAATGCCTAAACATGTGACTGAGCTGCAACAAATCAGACACCGATGCCTGACCAACATTACATTAAACACAGCAAGTAATTGTTTAGAACTGTAAAAATAATGATAATAATAATAATGCAAAGCAAACTGGTTCAAAGTCAATATCTGATTTAGAGTAACACACGTCAAAAAACTGTTGAAATTCATAGCTAACCTATTATTTGAAAGATCATCACAATAGTTTAGTGCTCAAATATCTTGAATTTAAACCTTTTCACATTATTGAACAGTTGCATTCATCATTACATTCTGGAAATATCATCATGCAAGGAGAAAGATGATGCATTTTTATAAATGCTTGCACAAATTATTACCATAGTTGGTACCCTTTTGTGTATTTTAAACTATATTTAAAAATTGCTGCATCACTAGAGTTTCCTTTATTTGATTAGATTACTTGATGACTTGACGTTGACCATTTTAAAATATAAACAAAAGAACATTTCTTTGAGATAATCATCTGACGAACCCAGTTTGGTCCAGTCAGATTTCCACTTGTAGCTCCTGAGGATGACAGGAAGTCAGTTGGCAAAGATCACAAAAACACAACCTGTGAGTTCTGTCTTTCAACATGAGGTTGCAGTACATAAAGCATGTTGAAGAATTTTAAACATCGGAAGTTTGAAACCTAAAAGCAATGCTCAAAATACTGCAATTGGTTAATTTCTGCCACTAATAATTATGTCATTATCTTGGTAGAAAACCTGTATACATAAAACCCATGTGCATGTATTGGCAGATGACATGATGAAAGGTCAAATACACTTTTCCTTATTGATCTATTTAAGTGCTTTGAATTAAAGGTTCTTGAACACAACCAAACCTGTCTACCTTCAGTTTTTTACCAGTGTGTGCCCATTCATGGAGCAGAATGATGCTACTGCTAAAGTCTTTAAGTGCCGTATGTTATTTTGCAAATATTTTATGTTTTGTGTTTTGATACCAGACTGAACAATTGGCTGTGAACGATTATGAGCTTGCCCACCAAAAAGTCAAATATAATATTGTTTCTGGTATAAATTTTTTACATTTCTAAGTGTTTTTTCAACTTATATTTTGCAGACTTTCAGTATCTGCTAAAATATAAAAGTAAAACTAAAAATGAAAACAACCTAGTGGTTAAATTGAGGCACCAAAAAGACATGACAGGCATGAAAATAACATTCAGGCTCAGCTTTACACTGCCTGTGGGGGGACTCATCACCACTGATGCCACTTAGACAGGTCAGACTGATATATTAAAGATGACATTTTAACACAGCTTTGTCAACGGTGAACAAATTACGTCTGTGTTATGGAAATGACACAGGCGCGTAAATCTTAACATGTTATAATTCCACCTTATATTTTGGAGTTAATCAGTCCTGCTCTATTTCTGTTTTTTTCTAAGAGACCAGCCTCTGTAATGTCTGAAATAAAATAAAGGAATAAACAAAACATTTTCAACAACAAAAACTGTGACAGACGAACAGCAACTTCCAGTAAGATAATCTATAATTTCAAACATTCTAAGTTCAACCTGGGGGGGGGAAAGGAAAGCACTGGTCTTATCTTTTTATTCAAATCTCTCTTTTTTGCACATCTTCCTATGTGAATTTGCACACACACTTTTTAAATGTTCATATGAATTGGAAATCTTCTTACGTGGCCATGCTAATGGCTCTTGTGTCACTCTTTCACAGTGAGCCATTGTTGAATATGTGCGTAATCATTTATTTTTGGGGATTACAGATTAAAGGTTCTGAGCTTTTGAGTTAAAAAAAGAGGTGGCATATTTTACTGTCTTGCAGGAAGCTAGTGGAACAGATGCTTTTATTGCAGCTGTCATAAAAAAATTGTATATGTCAAATTTGCATATGCGGACTTCTGTTACAACCTTCAATGACACATTAAAAACCTCATGAAACTGCACAGCCACTCTTAGTAAGACTTGCTCAGTAGGATCGATTTATTCACACATTTTGCTCCTTTCTTCCTGTCATATGTCTCCCATGATGCTGCATCCCAACACTGGTCTAGATTAGGAAATGTGCAAGTGTGAATGTGTGTGTTCAGCCAGTGTAACAAGACAAGGAAACCCAATAGTATCCAGGCTTTTCTGACAACAATGTAATTTTCATTCAACCTTTATTTAGGCAGGTTAGTCTCATTAGCACACCCGCTTTGAATGTTATCATCCATTAAATGGCCATTATTAGTTGTTATTATCCCCATACGTAGCAGCATTCAGACTGCCTCTCCTCTACTCCTAGTGGGTTTAAAGTTACGTTCTTATCCCTGATAATAGGAGTTGTGGGTTTGTCCCTGGTGTTGTGTTTATGTCTGTGTTCCCCCAATACTCTGTTTCGTGTTTATTTAGTATCTAGCCCCATCTTGTATTGTGTTTATGTCTTGCATCTTCTGTCTCTTTCTCTGGCGTGTCATCACTTGGTCTAATTGGTGTTTCCTGTAAATAAGTCTGTGTCTGTATAAGTCCTTGTCCTAGCATTGTTATCTGTCCACTGGTGATGTCCTGTCCTGTTCCTTTTGATGCCTAGTCTGCTCTTCATGCTCATCTCCTGGTTTATGTAAGTTTGCTACCCTGTCAGCTAGTGATGTGTCCTTCAGTGTTGAGGCTTTGAAATGTGTGAGTAGTCCAGGAGGATTTATGTGGAGCATGTATCGAGGCATGTATTGATGATGCACGTAGTGATGTTCAAGGCCTCGCTAGTGGGCCGTACCACATGACCGATTCAAGAACTGGCTCATTCGTATGCGCACGATTCAAAATATAAGGGGCAGACAGAAAAAAATCGTCATCACCATCATCATAAAGACAGATTAAGATCATTTGCAGATCAAATTTAGACTTTATTTGAGGTCCTCACATTATTCACTTTAACCTTTTATTCAACTTAAAGCTTCACAAACTGGTTATGTTATTATAATCCATCTACCTGTTCTACATTTATAGTCCACTTGATGGCACAGTAGAGCAAATGAAGCACCATGGTGTGTCGGATCATAAGTCAAGCTATTTGATGAAAAGCCTCAGTGTTTCATGAAGCTTCATCTCACCATCACTTATGTCAGCTCTTCAGTTTTGTAAAGTATATTCCTTATTTTATATTATCTTGAGTCCTTGCGTGCCTGCCTGCATTATTGGGTCCACCAGCACCAGCCCTGTAGTGACAGATAATATGGTTACATGGTTAGGTTAAGAGTCAAGATTTTGGGGGGTATGTCTTATACAGGTCCAGGGGTTAGGTTTAGGGTCAAGGGTAGGTTAAGGCTCAAGGGTAAGGGGGTTAAGTCAGTCGTAAGGTTAGGTCTAGGAAAATGGTTACATAAAGCTCACTAAAATACATTTCTGGTTTTACTTGCGAGCTGTGATGCATGTTATCACTGAAAATTAAATAGGGTCTGAGATGGTGTAGGGGCAGGACAGTTGACTCAGGGCCCAAAGGTCCGTCCTGGGTTCGATCCCCAGTCATTGCACATCTTGTGGTGTCTCTGAGCAGATCACCCAATCCTGAATTGTTCCTCGTGCACTTGCATAGTTGCCCACTGCTCCACCTGGGTGCATCCCAGGTGCAATGGGTTAAATGCAGAGAGACAATTTCATCCAAGTAGGTATCTCTGCAGACAAATTCAGAAGGCATATCTGAGGGGGGGCATATGATCGGACGAGAGAAAAATAGGTGTGTCTGGCGGGTCACATCTGATTGGACGATAAAAAGATGGCGTCTGGTGGGCCACATCTGATTGGACGAAAAAGTAAGCAGTTTGTGTTAACCACAGCCATATTATGTCTAAAATCAAGGCATCATTGGCAGATTATGTTAACCACAGACATATTATGTCTATAGTGTTAACTGGTTCAACATTAGCGGCGTCTCAGGTTCAACATTGGTGGCATCTCGGTTCGACATTAGCGGCGTAACGTCCGGTTACATTTCAAAAAAAGAGCAACATAAATAGGTAGTGAGGATGGCTAAATGTTTGTTTATAATACCTAGCCATTATATTAAAAAACAAAATATGTTTTGGTTGTTGAATAATGGGAAAATAGTTACAATCAATTCATAACGAAAGAAAAATAAAGTAACCAAAATAATAATGATACTTAAACTGGCTTTGGGACAAAGGATGTTGACTTTAACTTCACATTTTCGTGTTCAACCTTTTAAAGCAGTCACTGCAGATGAGTGATTGTCTCTGCAACTGGACCAGGTATTTCTGCTTAATGGTTAACTTCCTCAGCTGTCTCATATTTTAAGGGGCAATCCACTTCATGTTTCAGCTCTGTTCATAGATTAGATCTCATAGAAGAGCACTTCTAAAGAGCAAATTTTGTTGTTAGCTTTTGTTTTGGGCTGTTATCTCATTACAGGACTCATGAGACCAGCCTTTTTGACAAATGGGAGTAGGTTTTGCTTCAGATGCTTCATATTTCATTGCACCCAGACTACGCTCAAGCCAGCTTGTGTCAGGTGCAGCCTACAACCCAAGGACTAAAAAAAATCTTTTTGTGTTTGACAGCAGATAATGCTGTTTCTTAGAAACCTTCAGTTTTAAAAAAGAGCTGGCGTAACTTACCTAAAGAGCCAGCAAATACAGCTAGCCAATCAGTGTTTGCCCCCTAGAAACGGCTATTCTCCAAAAACGCCCACTTTTGGTCAGCAGAGAACTCCTTCACGTTTCATCTTTGAATGGGAACATACAATGATGACAACACATAGCACTTTATTATATTATTATTTATTTTATAAAAATGTTACTTTAATCCTACTAGAGGTAGGAGGGAACAGTCTGAATGTTACCTATGGGGAAGATAACAACTAATGACGTCCATTTAATGGACTGATAACTAGGGTTGGGCATTGAGAGGAAAGAACATTTGGAACCAGAACTAACTGTCTGGTTTTCCTGGAATCGTTGGAAATATTTATTTTCAATTCCTATTTTCAATGCCTAGTCCACCAACAGGAAGTAGAAGCTGCCCGCTGAACACCAACGAAGAAGAAGCCGCCCGCCGAAAACAAACGAAGAAGAATCCACCTGAAGTGTTCCCGTACATGGAGGGTGAGCAGCCACGGTCGAAAGCGTAGCTTAACTTTAATAAAATAACAGTCAGCTCAGTGCAGCACTTACAATAGTTTTATGTAGTGCAAAGGAGGGTGTAGAAGTAAAATAGTTGCCCATATTTGACGCGCTCCGCCGGACTATTTTCGCTGCCTCCCTCTCCGACTCCATCAGGTAAATTAAACTATAAACTACGTCTCATACCAACATTAAGGCAGCTAGCAAGTTATACTCGACTTAAAAGCAGTAGGCCAACTCAAATGCAAACACCATGCTAATGTTAGCTTGTACTTTGTATTTTTTTCTTAGACAAGCAACCCAAAATGGCTAAAAATGTTAGCTAGGCTCCAGGATGTTCTCCTCCATTCACCATAGCGTCCAAGGGAAACATGTTGATGCAACTAATTTAATCAAAAGTGCAACAGGACGGTTACAGCACACAGTATATTGTGAAAAGGTTGCATCCCTTTTCACTTGTGGAATCACCAACATTTAGGTTAGTTAGGCAATAACAATAGAGCTAATCTAATTAACAGTCTATCCTAAGCTAACGTTACAGTAACAGTGACATTACATGATTGTTTGCAGGGACATGGTGAAAACCATTAACCCAAGTACACACTACCTACCATGGACCAGTTGTCAAATTAGTTAATCCCATCTTGTTATAAGGTGGAGAAGAGCTGCTCTGCTCTTCAAACAGAAGATGACATGGCTGGGAGCAGATCCAGAGAAAGCTGATTGAGCATGTGAAATAGCATTCATGCACAACTGGCATTTTCTGCTATTAAACTCTGAAATCTAAATACTAGTAGGTAATGTTCTTTGTGGTCAACAGAGGAAGACTGTGGAGATGATGGGGGTCACCATGCAGTCTGAGAAAAGGCCTGAGAATGAGGGAGTAGAGGAGGAGGAGAAAAGCGTAACTGTACGATAGCTGAAATTATATAGCTTCTCAATCTTAATAATGATCATGCCTTTAATAAT
>JARVGS010000979.1:11430467-11447181 GCA_031762315.1 Hypsolebias antenori | reverse complement strand
CCCCCCCCCCCCCCCCCCCAAAAAAAAAAAAGATAGGTTCATTATCTTCTCATCCTGCTGTGCAAATTGCACTGTCACTGTTCCCATCTGATTGGTTGATAATTGCACATCCTTAACTAATGTACCTTCTAACCTTTTCATAAAGAACTTTGGATTTTTTGCTGTGCTCATCATTACTGTGAAGACCTGTCATTTCCTTCCCAAGTAGTTCCCATTGACATATATGATAGTACTAAACCTACTGTTCCCATTTTCTCTGGTTATTAGGAATTAATGTCAGTCACCACCCAATATATAGGACCATGGTATATTTTTAGGGACCAGAGTCTGTGCTCTGTGCTTTAAGTCCTCTTTTCTCCCACACCTAATCATGGTGTTTCTTAATCTTAGTTTGAAACTTGAAATAACTAATTACAGCTAATTTCAATTAGAATAATACCGATTTGAACACACTTTAATAAGAGCAATGAAATAATTCTAAATCAATAAGATGCAATGTCTAAAACATCTGAGGTCATTTTATGTATTATTTTATAAAAATAGCATTACCTGCTTTGGCTTCAAATTCTGGGTACCCACATGTTGTGGAGTATTTTCATGGTAATTGTCATTCCCTTTTTTATGTGTCCCTGACATTATCACATCCTAAGCTTTTGTATGCATTGCTAACTCCAATCTAAAAACTGTTGTAAATAATTACTTAAAGGTCAACTTTATTAAAGCCCAAACTTTCAAGATAATTGAAACCACCTAGATCTCCAATTTCATGAGCTGCTCTTTAGTCTTACAAGTATGATGTTTAGGTTGAATGTAAAGAATCATTGCACTCATGAGTTTTGCTGCCTGCTTTTGTTCGGCCCAGGTCATTGCATTCCTCTTCTAGCTTTTCCAGCATCCGTAGCTTCATTCCACACGATTTCTCTACTCTTGCCTGCCAAAGTGTTGTTGGGTGTTGTGCATGTGTGAGCGTCTCATCTAAATGATGGGGAGGAGGCCTTTATAAAGGCGTTGACCCATGTTGGGGACAGAAAAGGGGACAGCATTAATCTAAGAGTTCAAGCCTATAGTTGTCACCCCACATGGGTTGGGAGGGGTGAGGAAGACTGGGACATTGACTTTAAGGCCCCTACTCTGAACAATGAACACCCTGTGTGTTTTAGGGGAAAAATACATCCACGTATCAGCTCCCTAAATAATTATATTTTAATTTTCACTTTTGTATTATTTCACTTTTCCCTTTTAGCCCCACAGTTTCAATCTACCTTAGATGCTCCTTTTGGTAAACTCAACATTTCTGATCTGTGGTGTATTGTCAAGCAGACAGGAGCTGGATAAATGGACAGGAGAAACAAAAATACATTCTTAAACATGCATCACAGTTTGTTCTGTAGCAGCAGATACATAAAACGAAGTATACTGCTGAAAAAAAAACAAACCAAAAAAAAAAACTGGGACTGGATGACAATGGAGGTCAGGCACTAAACTTTTGAGCAGGCCAAAAAGCTAGCAGTTAAAATTATGCTGCCATGCCTGTCACAACTGTCAATTTGAACTTGTTGAAGAAAATTCAGTGTTTTTTCACGATAAATCTTTCACAGTACAGCATCTGTGCAGCAGTTTGTGAGTCAGCAATGACTAAACAGTTTTTATTAGAATATTGAAATGAGATTGAGAGTTGCAAATTATTAGAAATGTTAGTGACTCACCCTCTACTGTGTGGGTAAATACTATTTTTTTAATTCACTGAAATGCTTTTTCAAAGTTTAGTTTCACTTCCTTATAAGTGGAAGTACAAAAAAAAATACATTAGATATGACATGGAAGTGGAAATGGTGCCTGCATGCACACAACCAATCAAAACAAACTGGACTCTTCATAAAGTGATATGTGACCATAACTTTGTTTGTTATAGGAAAAGTGTAGATATGTGAAGCAAATACTGCTTTGCCATTCATTTATTTATAATAAAGTACTATTTATTTATTTATTTATTTATTTATTTATTGGATGGCTGTAATAAGGACTAAAAGACTAAACAAAATTCACCTCTGTTCAGTCATTTATTAGAGTAAGCATTCTGCAAAATTGTATTTAACATTTTAAAATGACCAAAACATTACATATTTAACATTTAAGTTTGTGTGTTAGCTGTTAAAGCTGTTAGACTCATAAATCCCAAACCTTAATAACCACTGTAATGCCACTTTAATTGGTGATATGCTACTTATCTGTGCTGCTGATTATCCATGCTGCTCATCTCTTGCCTTTTTTGCCACTGTATTCATACCCATTTGCCCATGTTAGGGCTGCTGTTTAATATACTGTATTGTTTTACATTATAAATGTTTAACATATATCTTAAATCTTTTAGCATATTTTTTTGCATTCGTTTAACATATATCTGAGATCCTTATATACTGTTGCTTTTTATACTTTATATTTTTGCTATTTTTGGGTGTAAATGGGATGTGTACACAACATTGTTCCACCTCATGTACCACATGTGATGCGAATGACAATAAAGAACATTGAACCTGTGGTGCTGATTTATCTTTTTGCATGAAAAGTAATGGAAACAATATTTGACAGAAAGACTGTAGATAGGATAAAACCCCCAAAATAAAATCATAATCTGTTGAGGTAGTTATACCGTTTTACAAATTTATAATTAAACTAGCACATTCTTTCTTTCTCTCTTTTTTATTATTTTATTTAGTGTCTGAATTTTTTTTCCCATTTCTAAAAGCAGAGAAACCTTTTTATTTATTCAGATTTGCAGTTTACATAATTCATCATAATAAGAATTTATACTCTAATTTAGACAAATGTACTTGTTTGAATGGACTGCTCATTGGAAAAAAAAATAATGCAGCTAAGAACTGAATGGAAATACATTTTTTAAAAAAGTAAAACAAACAATAAATAGATCATCTCCAGGCAGTCAGTAAACTAATTGTTTCCTTTTTTTTTTTTTTGCTAAAGTAAAAGTCTGTTTCTGATTTGCCTTCTTGGGGTTTGGATGTTCCCTGTGGCCTCTCACTCCTCCCAATAATGCAATTAAGACCCATAAGCTTTTCCCAGGAATGTAACGAGCTGAAAGAAGGATTGTTCCATGCTTCACTGAAGTTTGAGAAATCTGTGGATATTCTTGTGTTTGTGAGTGCAGATGGATTGATGGAGGGGAGGAGCGAAGGAAGGTAATAACAGGCATCTCCCTGCCCCCGCTCCATTAAACCATTTCTCACAATCAGACTTAAAGAAAGGCTTTGACCTGTATTTTACTCCCCCATACATACATAAGTCATTTTGCTGGCAGTGAAGTCCTGTGTTAAAGAAAGTTAAAATGACTTTTTGTTCAAAACCCTGACTTATATTTATATATTTTTTCCTAAACAATCTCAAAGTTATCAGTTCTGCTATTGTAGCACAATATGTACTCGTTACTTTTGTGAACAACAAAATCACCATTAAGTGAGAAAAACTAGTTTTTCTTGCAGAGCTTTTGCATGCAGTTTTCTTGTATGCTTCTTCAAAGCTGAGCATTCTGCTGCATGTTTACATGAGTGATGCTCTGGTAATTGAAAGTGAATGAAGAGGCAATGGGGTCTAATGAGCCACTTTTCCTCAGATTCAGAAGAGCTGAGAAGTCAGGTGGTGGTGTAATATTTAGACACTTCTCTGCTGAGTTCATGAACAGAAAGATGGAATGAATATTTAGAATGTGTCTTTTATAGTTAATTTAAACAGGATGTATCCAAACAGTTTTCATTTTGCTTTTTAATGTGCCTGTTTTCATATCTGGTGCTTTTCAATTGCCGTTATTGGATTTACAGTAGTCCCTCATTTATTGCAGGGGGATCCGTAACCTGAAGCCCCGTGATAAGTGAAAAACTGTGAAGTAGCCATGTTAACCCCTTCCCACACTCTTGCAATATTCTAAACAATGTTTCAAAACTCTCAGCACTCTAAAAGAACACAGAATGTTGTGATTTCAGCTCCCTGCCTCTGCTGTTGTCAGCCACCTGCAAGCACACTTGGCCACGCCCATTTCTATGCTTTGCATGGAGAACAGCTGATCAACTGCAGTAGGAAGTTTATTAGCATGGGCTGCACAAAGGTGCAGGAGGATGCTTTTTCTGCAGCTCTGGGCTGCACAAAGTTGCAGCAGGTGCTAAAGAATAATTACATAATAATAATAAATAATAATAAAAAATATTATTATTATTATTATTATCATTGTCATTATTATTATTATTTGATTTTTATTATTATTATTATTATTATTATTATTATTATTTTTAAATACATGTCAGTTGTGCGGCTCATCCATCAATTAGCCAACTGCATGTCATGTCCAATCTTATTTTGAAAAACCGCAATAAAGTGAGTCCGTGATAAACAAACCGCAACGTAGTGATGGGCTACTGTCTTTAAATTTGTACAGTACAAATTAATTATAGTAATCAGTGGTGGCATGCTTCCGCTAATCCACTAACAGCTAATAGTGAAACAAATTTTTAGTTTAGCAGGTTAGCGTTTTCGCTAACCTTGGAAATCGTTTGTGGTTAGCTTCTGATAAATACGGTTACGTCAACTTTAAGTCCACTAACAAAATTCACAAGCATGTTCCTGTCTGTTGGGGGCATGTCTCAAAGAGTCCATTAGGCATTCTGTTGGTTTATTATGTGTACATGTGACACAACAGGATGAGTAGATGCATTTACTGGAAGAACACACAAACGTGACACAGACAGAGTGACAGTTGTCTTTGCGGTTAGTGGTTTAGCGTTAGTTTTCACACATTTTTTATTTTTATTTTTTTATGTTTAGTGGTTTAGCGTTAGCTAAGCTACTTCTTTAGTTATTGGAAAATGGGTTAGCAAAGCTGTTTTTGGTTAACTGTGACCACCACTCATAATAATATTTGCAACAGATAACTAGAAACTTAGTTATACTTTATTGAAAACTTGTGTGTGTGGGGGGGTGGGGGGGTGGGGGGGGGCATCAGCTTTTGTGATAAATGCCACAGGCTGACATAGTTCAGGTGTTAATAATGTATTAACAGTCACATGCAACATGCAAAGTTTTAGTTTAAGAATGTAACTAAAATGCCCTCTGTTTTATTGCTGTATGCTATGCCCCAGTTTTGTGACAAAGAGAAACCTCAGTTGTCTTGTGCATTTACCATTGGGGTGGGAAGAGTCTAAGCACTGTTAGGATGCGACTGAGAGGATAATTGGCTTTTTAGTGAGGTTTTATGCAGATGCAACAAAGCTATTGCACAGCATAAAGGTTAGAGTGATATTAAGATCCATACAAATGAGTATAGGACAATGCACCCTGAGGCATATGTCAAATAAAACCTTTTTTTTTTTTTTTTGCAGAGGCATTATCTGTCTCTCTGACTCAGAGCTTTGTGTTTTCTATAGATAAAGATGTTTATAAATTACGTAACTGAAAAGTGCTCTGTACATTTTGGCTGCAGAGAACAAACTTACATTTCTACGTGTGCCGTTAGGCATAGAAACTAATAAACTTGCATGTTTGTTGTTGCTTTGCAACAAAAGAGCTACAACAGCTTTTGCAATCAACCATAAGTCTAAAATGAACATCCATCCATCCATTATCTTTACCTGCTTCTTCCTTTTTGGATTGCAGGAGTCACTGGTGCCCATATCCAGCTATCACTATGTGAGAGGCAGGTACACCCTGGACAAGTATCCAGTCCATCATAAGGCGACATAAGAGACATATGAGACAAACAACCATTCACTCTCACTCACACCTAGGGACAATTTGGAGTTCTCAATCAGCCTAACATGCATGTTTTTGGTCTGTGAGAGGAAACCTGAGTACTCATAGAAAACCCACACATGCACATAGAGAACATGAAAACTCCACCCAGAAAGGCCCTCGGCTGGGATTCGATTTGCCAACCTTCTGGCTGAGAGGCAACAGCTCTACCAACTGAGCCAAAATAATGCAAGTTTGTTCCTCGTTTCTAAAAATGCAATGTTGGATTTTCTCAGTTTTTCACCTTAAATAGAGTTCTCTAAAGATAAATACTGCTATCATGTTACCGGTACTTTGTAATTTTTGTGCAATTAACCAATGTCTGTGACAAGAAACAAACATGTTTTCAACTAAAGCTTTTCCGAGACCTGTTCAGAGCCAGTGTCTAACAGTTGAAACAGGTAATAAAGCTGCCTATTGGCCATTAAACCTTCTATACAATAAATATTTTAAAGTCCCTAAATCAAATAAAGACAACACACGGTTATTGTGCTTGTTTGTCATACATTTACACATCCACAATCCCCATTCTTCCCATTAAGTTTTTTTCTTTATTTCTTTTTTTTACCTTTTATGAGAAATGTTCAATAATTCAAACCCTTGCCTTCCATCTTTTCTGCCCCTCAGCTCCTCTCTATATGATCCTAAGATGCTTTGCTGGACTCCCTGCTGGTGAGCTATGGTGCAGTCTCAGAGTGCCTTTGGTTGTAGTGGGGGAAATCAGCTGTGGCAGAGCTGTAAATTATTCCTCTGGAGACCTAAAGGGGTTGAGCCCATGCCCGCTTCCGTTCACCATACCTTTATCAGGACGCAGTCAGTTCCTATGAGCCACTTATCTGTCAGGTCTGAAAGACCTCGGCAAGCCAATATTAAAGATGTGGACCACGAAAAAAGAACAGCTTATTTATTGTGCACTGAAGATGGACAATGGAAAAATGGGACAAAAAAGAAAAAAAGAATGGAATGGGGAATCTGAACAATTCTGTTGGAAGTACTGCAACCTTATTATGCATTAAAGAACATTAGGGATTAAGTAGTATGTGGACATGAGATTAGGTAATTAGTTTACTACGTTAAAATTATTTTAAAACATTAAAAGGTACCACTTTACAATAAGACTCCCCTCATAGATGGCTATAAATAGTTTATATATATATGTTATTAATTTCTCTATAAACATTTTATAAATCATGAATAACTGTGTATTATGCATTAACTAAGGGTGACAGAGAGACAAAACTGACCAGTTTCTCACCAAATAGTGAGTCAAGTCTGTTCACCTATACATTTTATCTAGAGTTGTTATATTAAACATTTCAGACTAAGTTACTACCTTGTTAGAATGATAAGCATTTGTAAATCTATGTCTTTAGCATATAATATTTTACTTTACCACTGCATTATAAGAAACAGTGTAATATTTTCATGTTGACCAGTTTATTTATGACTGAGCCTATAAACCTACCTATAAACGTAATTTATAAACCTCTTTCACCGCATTATATGTATCTACAACTAATATGATATTCTAAAAAAAAAAAAAAAGGTTTACAAATGCTTATTGTGCTGACATGATGAAATATAAATGTGAACAGATTTGGTTAATTACTTGGCAAGAAACTGGTCGGTTTTGTCTCTGTTACCCTTAATTAATGCATAATAAGCAGTTATTAATTATTTATAAAATGTTTATAGAGGAATTAATAACTATCTATGAATTATTTATAGTCATTTATAAGGGGAGCCTTATTGTAAAGTGGTACCCATTAGAATAAACATTAAAATAAAACATTAAAATACAATTTGCTTAGGCATTTTTTTTGTTTAAATCATGAGCCATTTTTTTTAATTATATTTTTTCTTCTTTTTTTATTACAGCTTGTTTAAATTAGTTGATATGGTTTTACTTAACTGAGATGGATTCTTAAAGTTTTTAAAGAAACTCGTGTTGCTGAATGTTAGAATTCATCGGCTGGAAATGTCACATAATCTCACTTCAGTTCAGTTGTGGCTGAAAACAACAAATTGAAACTGCAACATTGACAGACATGTTCCTGTTTTAGTTTTTTACATTCACTTTATAATCTAGCTGTTTTTGCTACTTTTTTTGCTACTTATTTTAATTTGTAAAAATAAATAAATAAATAAATAAACATAAAAAAATTAAAAGTGGTTTGCCTCTTTATGCTTGTCTGTTGTTGTTGTTGTCCACTGTTGTCGTCATTCTTTGTTGAAATCAGGTCTCTCTTGTAAATGAGTCCTCGAGGCTCAATGGGATTAACCTGTATAAATAAAGGTTGAATTAATTAATGAATATGTCATACATCATATTTCATATATGTCACTAACATACCATCATAAGTCAATCTCAGTGTTACTCACTACCCGTGCAATAGCCTGTCACACAGCCTGTGTAGTAGGTTAGTTATGTGCAATGTATATCATATGCATAACGTGATATACAATAAATATCATACATGATAAGCATGACATGACAGTTTGGCATTTGATTGTTTACGAAATAAAGTCAAACATTCTCTGCTAGGCTTCTACAGCATCTCAGTTTTATAGCAATAAAATGTTTTTACTGTTTTTTATTTTTTTGTTAAGCAATTTAAACCAGTCTGAATTTTGATGTACAGTGACGTTGCAACAGTTCTTCAGTTTCAGATTACAGAAACATTTGTGCATGCATTTTTGCAGTTTGAAATGGTTCATGCTACTTCCTTTGCTTTGTCCTGTTGTCAAAACATTGTTTCTCCCTTTAGTTCTGCATGACATGTGGAGATGCAATGTTTTGCAGCTGCATTTTGTCTTTGAGGAAAAAGACATCCATACATATTTAGAACCCCGCAAAGCATTTAAGGGAACTCACACACCTTAAAGAAAGTGGGGGGAGTTTCTTTTTGCCTGGCTGTAACTTGGTTTTAAACTGTGGAGCTTTTATAAATGCTGTCTTTAAAGCTTTGTTTACATGGTAGACAGGACTTAGCTGTCTTGTCCCCCTCACCCTCACTGCTTCCCCGTCTGAAAGAGGACTTCCTTGCATTCTGATTGTGGGCCTGTCTATTCATACTGACTCTAAAGAATACTAATCAGTAAGACCTCCTCCATACGCAGTCCTTTCTGTCAAGTATGGTAAATAGTGGGAGATATATGATCAGTTGTTAGCCCCGTATCAATTTTGCTTTGGATCTTATGAAAGATATTCTTACTTTATTTTGCATTCAAAATTGAAACCATTCCAAAGACATTTTTTAATACTAGTAGATGTAAATATAAATAGTATTTTGTGAAAAATAATACAAATAAAAATAATTCTGTTCCTGTTTTATGATTTGCTATCATAGGATAATGTCAATTTTGCAAAGTTTGATCAGAGTTTGCATGTACTTGCTTGATCGGAAAAAATAAAATTTTCCCACGTATAATAACTGAGACTGAGATTTTTCAGTACATTATATATCAACTTTTGTTGTAATTTAAGCACATGGTTTATTTGTTCTGGAGTGTTCTGCTCACTCCTTTTCCTCCTTTAGCCCTAAAAGAAACCAAGTAAAGCTTGGATCAGCTCACCAGTTAGCCGAGGTTTTGTGTGGTCAAATGGGTTCAGCAAACCCCTCCGCTGCTTGGCAGGAGTTGAGCAGAGCACGAATACTTACCCAAGTCCACGAGGAAGATGAAACTAAATAAAATAAAATAGAAAAGAAAAGTGACTGGGAATTATCAAAGAAATAAAATCCCCCTTTGAGTTATTCTTTATAAAGGCTATATTTCACGCATTCTAATGCCGTGAATTTGATATAGACATGTATTCAGACGTCAACGGCACACTGAAAGACTGCACTTCCTGAACACACATAGTGCACTTATAAGACCATCTTCCCCTGAATTTGACTGCAAAAAGAGAGAGGGATATGACAACAAGAGAATAAAATAAGGTCAGCGCTGCCTGAAAAATTAAAAGCATCTCTTGTTATGGTTTCTGCATGAGGCTGTGCAGCCAGTTTCTCTCTTTATCTCCCTTTCTCACACAGACACACCCCTCTGCCTCACCTGCAGGAGCCTCTGGGATGAGGCTGATCAGGTCTAAATACCTCTCTGGCAGGGATGGCTTTGATGGCTGGTGCCCAGTCTACTTTGAACTGGACTCATCACAAGCTTCCCTGTGGGATGCTGGACCAAAAAAAAAAAAAAGAAAAATAGCCAGAGGAAAGGAAGCTGAATGTAAAGTGATGTGAGTGTATCTTGTTTTGGATGCTGGGTGTGTGGGTGTATATGTGTGTGTGCGTGTGCACACTTACCTTGCTGTTCATCTGAACCGCCAATTTTTACGGTGAAAGAAGACTGAGAATGGGGGTGTTACTGACTGTTCTAGCCAAGCAGACACGATTTTCATTTTGTTCACTGGAAACCAAGTGTGAAACTTTGATGAAGAGCAATTTGCATCTCTGGATGACTATGAAGAGGTTGGCTTTGTTCTGTGCCACAGAAAAGCCAATGCCCGCACACTGCTGCTCCGAAAAACCTGCCCACCCCATCACCAACCAGCACCCTCACTTAGCTCTCTCCCATTTGCCCTCCTGGCACCGTTTATTTCTACTTCGGCCAGTGGCTATTCCAGCCTTGTGTTGTGGGCCAGAGCACCTGCTGGAAGTCCTTTCATCAAGCCCTCCCCTGATCCTAAAAGTGACCCCTCCATGCACAAGCTCCATGCACGCACACTCTGTCAGACCGACAGATGCCAGCCAACATGTGAGGACATTTTCAAAACATGGCGCATATGATTTCACTTAACTGACCGTTGATGGAGACATGTAAAAGCTTTTATCCAACTTTCCTTTGTCGGTTCAAAGACATATTACAGCTCTTTGTAAATTTAGCATATTTTGTGTGAAATAAATCACCAGTATTTTTTTTTTTTTTTTTTTTTGTCTCTGTCATGTTTAATACGACCAAACAAACAGTTCTCTGTGGCTCCCTTTAAGCAGAAAAAACGGATAACGAAAAGAGAAAGCATGAGATGGTGGCACAAGAGAGGACAGGGTGGTTTGGTTAAAAGTGTGTGTGTGTGTGGGTGGGGGGGGGGGGTGTAATGGGGCTAAGAGGCAAGTGTCTGGTTTGTATTTGTATTCCAGTGGTCAGGGGTATCCGTGGATACACCTAGGTGACTGAGAAGCATGCACAAGGATGAAGCTAGGGAGCAGTTATTTCTCCAACGTGCTCCTGATACCCACGATGATTAAAAAGGGCCTCACAGTGTGAGGTAACTTTAGGTCATTACCATTCCAAAAAAATCAAGCTGCTTCCCTAATTATGTTTTATGTAATTGGTGTGTAACTCCATTTTTTAAGTGTTAAGAGCAGAAACATCCAGAATAATGAGCTGTATTTTCAACTAAGTAGATTTTGGTTAAATTTTTTTATACTTTTAGATTGATGTTATTGTTTTTGCATCATTTTACTGATTGGTCGTCATCCTGACATGTAAGGATAATACAGAATGAACACATATGTGTGTTAGTTTGAGAATTGGGAGTTTTCAGAACAGCAGAAATTACTAAAATGATCTAAATATTAATGTGAAGAAAAAAAGGCAGGCAATTCATGACACTTTAATACTGACAAACTGTCATAATGAAAACAATACTAATAATGCTTAACACTGACAAAGTTCAAAATGATTTAAATATGTAAGATTCATAAAAGTTTAATATTTGTTTAGAATATGTATTAAGGTAGATTCCACAAAGAGCACTAACGATAAACGGCTCCCCATTGGGGACCCGATTATTGTGTTTCTGACAGAGAATCAGTGCTTAACTTGCAATTAATGGATAACTATAAATCTACTCAACGAAAGTAGTTCATTTTGATTCAGTGTAAGATCCACTTAGTGTGTACAGGTATACATATTTGTCAGAATGGGCTGTGGATCAGCATCTTTGCAGGAATAAGAATAAACTGATGCCTTTGTAAAGTTAAACTTTAGCCGGTGTAAATAATAGTAGTGAACATTTTAATGCATCATTTGTCAGTGCATATGGGAATTTGGATTAAGTGACTACACACTACTTTAATATGAGGATATAATGAGATTATAACAGACAAGCTCTGTTGGCCATCTTACAGAGTATGATGATTTATAAGCTGCAACAAAGACTGCGCCAAATGATTCCCACCACCTCACTCTTTGTCCTCCTTCCTAATATTCTCACATGAGGCAGCTTTGCGGGCAAGTGAAAAGGGCTCAGTCATTGTTTAACTTCATTCATGTGGGTGAGGATGATGGGACATGTTGGCCTTTAAGGGATTAGCTGGGAAAACATGATTACTTTGACACTGTAAACCTGCTTCAGGAGTTGGTTTTAAAGAGGAAGTTACCTCATTAGTGAGTCCCAGCGGCAACAGAGCTACTTTTGGACCGTTTACAGAATGCTGACTTTTCTCATTCATTAAAAAAAAACTTTCAATGATAAATGTGTGTACAACTTATTTAAAAAATGGGGTTTTAGTAATATGTATGTACAAATTTCACCTGTTTGGAGGGTTTTGGAGAGACCTTATTTTCTTTGTGTAGTAAAGTTTCTTTATGGATGAATTTAGTTTTTCATTCATTCAGCCTTTATTTTGACAGGTTAATCCCATTGAGCCTCAGGGAGGCAATTTAGAATATTAAAAACAAGAATATGTCTGCATTGGTTTTGCCAGGAAATTAACATATGTTTAAAGCCATTTAGAGAGGTCAAAGTTGAGAGCTTCAGATCTTTTTGCAAGATATTCCAGGAAATGGGAGCGGAGTAGGAGAAGGCCCTTTTGCCAAGCTCAGTCCTCACTGAAGGAACACTGCATGTATTAATGTCCTGAGAGTGCACGCTGTAGCCGCACTCGCACAGTGACATGTAGGAGAAGATGTATGAAGTCAGCAGTTCGAGAAGTGATTTAAAGATGAAAATGTACCAACAGGGTCTGCGTGTGGTTAATGATGACCAGTTAACCATTGAATACAGGGTGCAGTGATGGGTATGGTAGTTAACAGCCAGCATTTAGTAAAAATGAAATAAAGAAAAAAGTGATGCTTCCATTAAAAAAAAAAAAAAAAAGCTTCCCAAATATTTAGTCATTCAGTCTCACTGCGACCGATCCAGGATGTCCCCTGCCACTCGCACAGTGATGGCTGGATTTGAGCACTAGTGACCCCCATGACCTGAAAAGGAAGAAGTGGGTAAAGATGATGGAAGGATGGCTGGATGGTTGGACAGTTGGATAGATGGATGGATGGAAATATCCCCAACAAATTCAGTCTCAACCATTGAAACAGACACAACATAGACCTTTAACCCTTGCAGAATTCTGAAAGCAGCATTCTGTGTGAGGTGTCAGAGAACTGGGGGCAATAAATGGAAGCAATGAAAACAATCATTACTACTTAGTAAGATAAAAAAATAGCTTTTGATAATAAAGTGCTTTCAATGAATCTAGGACAGTAGCTCTTGAGATTATAAATAGGCCTGTCACGATAACAAATTTTGCTGGGTGATTTATTGTCTCAGACATTATTGCGATAAACAATAAATATTGTTTGAAATTTCACAATAGTAATTATTGTCAAATTTAAGTAAAAAAAAAAGTAGGTTAATTTCTGTTTAGTACCTTCTTTGACCACGGAATGGCAGTATAACTGTTTGAACAGAAGGATTCACGATAGTGAGGGAGCGAGCAGCATGGCTCTTGAAGTAAAATGGGAGGGAGGACCCTTGACGTGACATGAGCTGTCTCGTTCTTGTTTTTCGGTTTTCAAAACAGCGGATGCTCGGTTTGTTTTGAGCTCTTTAGCATAGCATTTTTCACAAAAAGCTTTTAAATAATTTTTTTTTTAAAAATCAGTAAACAAGTTCTCAGCTTCTTTTTGCAGAGGAAAAACAACTTTTGCAGACTAAAGCACAGGTTTCAACCGTGAATTTTGGAGCTTCGACAAGACAGGTTTTTTCCCCCGAGGTCGGCCTGTTAGCTTAGCTCGTAGCTTAGCTTCTCAGCGTAGCTGCTTTAAGCGATCCAAATATGTGATTTTGGATGGTGAAAATGGATTTTAAAGAGGAGGGAGAAAGGGAGGAGTCAGTGAAGAGCACCAGAGTTGAGCCTTTTGTCATCCAGTGCCTTCTGTAGAAAGAGAGATGAAGAAACGATAAAGCCGATAAATGAAAATGAGGTTGATAATTTTCATTTATCATGTGATTCATCGATTTATTGTTTATCGCAACAGGCCTAATTATAAAAGGTAAACCAGATAATTTGGTTGCATTTAAGTTACCATAATTTTTGCAAGGTACCCTATGGGGTAAATTAGTCTGTTTTAGATGCACTTTTTAAACCTAATATCATTTTAAGATGCATCATTCATTTGAGGCTTTCCCTGGTAGTATTTTCCTTTCTTCTCTGTTTATAATCTTTTTTTTTTTTTTTTTTTCAAATCATTTTTGTATTTACAGCAGGATATGCAAACAAAACGAAGAAAAAGACAATTGGCCATTTGCCAGTGTAATAAAGGGCTGCTGCGCAAGGTTTTTGAGGCAACGAGAGAAGAAGACTGGACGGCGAAAGCACGTTGAGGAAAACAAAAGAAAAGACGTGACGTGCTTTAAGGTGTTTTGCTCAGAGAGCAGCAGAGCACAGAGGGGTGGAGTTAATGTCCCTAAAAAAATAATCGCCTACTGCCATCACTTGTTGGGGAAGGCTTGAAGCAATAAATACCAGCTGTTTGGTACATTTTCTTATGTTTATGAATGACAAATTAATAGTGCATTTGTACAATTTAATCTACATGCACACAGACAGATGTTGCACCTCTTGGTGACCTTTGTTGGTCTCTTCGTTTCCAGCAGCAAAGGTTGGAATAAAGCAGCAGCTAAGACGTGTCCTCCTCTTTTGTCTGTGGGTGCTCTGCAGGTTTTATTGGAATCCCAGACATTCCCCTCTTTTCCTTCCCCTCCCCTAGTCCCTGGCCACTCCCTTTGGCGAGTGCTGATTTTTGATAATAAGCCCAGTCATAATTGTCATGTGGCTCGACCAGCAGTGCGCAGCATGTGTGCTGGTTAGGGGCTTGAATAGTGATGGAGGAAGTGCGGGGCTTCAAGAAGGGAATTACTAGGCCCACAGCGAGCGACGATTCATGCAGCCAGCTGGAATGTTGTTTGCTAATATAAAGCTTTTCTTTCTGTTTTGAAAGGAAGCGCTTAAACGATGCCCGTTTCTGCTCGTCACTCAGGCACTTGTCAAAAGAATAATTACAGATCAGATATGTAGAGTTTTAATTTTGCTTCTTGGCTGGCACATGCATGGTGGTTTGAAAATTTAATTACTGTAGTCTTAAAGGTTGTTACTCATTTAACAAGTCTGCAGTGATGAAAGTGACTAAATGAATTCAACGTTATTAGATTAATAGTTTCTCAATTAACATGTAAACATGTGTTGTGTTCGAGAGGCTGTATTGAATATTTATGTACCTTCATGTTGTGTTCTGCATTCATGGTAGAAATGCACCTATACCAGTCACACGTTTTGTGTGTCTGTATGTGTGTATTTAGGTACTCACAAAGGGGCTGGACACACTGAGGTTTTAGATTACTGTATGCCCCCTCCCCCATGGATCACAAAGGTTTATGGTCCCAATGGGGAGTTTGGTCTATGTGTGTGTGTGCATGAATAAATGTAATATTTGTGTGTGTAAAATGTTTTGTTTATGCTTTATTGTTAAAATGTTGTTAGACCACACCAACATCTTATGGGACAGAGTAAAAATAAAAATGCCCAAAAAAAAATCTTATCTATACATTCTATGTTTGGTGTTTTGTTCCAAAGCTATACTTTCTGTGGGATAAAATTATATTTATTGCAGTCCACAATAAAAACATGTTCAAAAACCTGTACATGCATCGTTTCCAACAGATTGACAGTAATTCAAATCCAGTTTTGTATCAGTAGGTTAAAGGATTTAAAGCTGGTATAAAAACAACAATGACCCTGTCTAGGAAATCAAGCGTCTGATAGTCCACTGAGATTAGACTGTTGGGATAAGACATGGGGGAGGGGTTTTTCCACGTGGGTTTTTGAGTGCAGGTATGTATGTGTGACTACAAGTGCCACTATCGCTGTCTGGGTGTTTAATAAATCAATGCAGGTCGAGTATAAGAGCCGGACGTCACCCAGATGGTCTCTTGTTAAGGGGATTTGTAGCGCCTGAGTGTTTGTGGTGTCATGGTAGTCGCCAGTAAGGCAACGGTGAGGTCTCACTGTGCATATGTCACTTCTAATGAGCAGTACTGAAGCAGAAAGAAATTACCTCATCTTTTAAAGTACACCCCCCCCCCCCACCCCTGCTACCACCACCAGCAGCAGCTTCCTTTACCTGTTATCTTATAATGGACAGAATCTGTATAAAGTGATAATCTGGACTGCATTGGTGCTTTGAGCATTTGTTTGACATGATCATTTGAAGAACTGATGCGCTTCATGGTACAAAAGCAAAAACAAGTCCGGCCCTGCTTGTTTGTTCCTCACCACATGCTCCCACAATAGACTCTTTTGTACTGCAACTTAATTAGCAGTCTCTGAAGCTACACCAGGGCAGTGTACAGGGATGCTGCTTTCTGAGGGCATGGCTCATGGTAGTTTGTCTTACTTAAAAACTTATTATGACACAACATCCAAAAGAATAAAAATAATAATAATAATAAAAAAAATAATAAAAATTAAAAAAGAAAATAAAAATCAAAAGAGGAAAAAGAGACACAGTTGGAGGAAGGGAATATAAGTGATTCATGTGTAAAAGGTGTGAGAAGTTAAAAAAAAATGAATGAACGTATAGATCTACTTTTATATACTGGTAATTGTGAAACATATAGGTGTTGATTCAACAGTTGTTG
>JARVGS010000979.1:11355782-11368493 GCA_031762315.1 Hypsolebias antenori | reverse complement strand
AAAAAAACACGCATGTTAGACTGTCCTCAGGCCCAGGCCTCCCTTGTGATCTGTGATCTCAATGGGATTTGCCTGGTTAAATAAAGGTTAATAAATAAATATGTGTGGAAACTGCATTTCCACTTTTCTTTTATAGCACTAACAATATTGTTTAAAATGTTTTGCTTATCATTTTCTATTGATTCAGAATTGTTATTTTGTTCATTGTAGTATACACCTAATATGACTGTTACACAATAACAATCCAAAAGAAACAATGCTAACTAGATCAACATGTCCATTCCCTTCTCTAGATGCCAAGGCCTGCCCTTCCAAAGACTTCCAGTGCCGTAACGGAAAGTGTCTGGCACCCATTTTTGTCTGTGACGGGGATAATGACTGTGGAGATGCCAGCGATGAGGAAAAATGCTCCGCGCCCAGCTGCGACCAGCACGAGTTCCGCTGCAACAACTCTGAGTGCATCCCTGCCCTGTGGAGCTGTGACGGAGACCCAGACTGTAAGGACAAGTCGGACGAGTCCATGGAGCGCTGCAGTCGCAGGACGGAGCCCCAGAAACCTCGCTGCCCCGTGGGCGAGTTCCATTGCGGGAGCGGAGAGTGTGTGCACATGAACTGGAAGTGCGACGGAGACGCAGACTGCAAAGATAAATCAGATGAGGCAAACTGTTGTAAGTCATCTGTGGATATTGTGTTCGTGTTGCTAGACTGATGTGTGGGCTGATAAATAATTGAGCGAGGAACTCAGAATTATAAAATAATTCTGATGCTGTCGCTATTATTGCTATCAAACAAATCTCTGAGACTAAATTTATTCTGCTAACAACAATTGTCTGTACTATCACAAGATGATGTAGTATTCCCACATTCCCATTGACAGCAAGAGCAATTATATATATATATATATAAAAAAAGGCAGGATAATAAATAAACTAAATACTCAGTCATTAAATTAGTTGTTTTATGAAAACAAATTAGGAAGTTAACATCGACACAGTGCACATAAAATACTTTTTTTCCTAGTAGCTTTGGGTCGTTGCATGTTTAATACTTTTTTAAAGCTAAATTTTCTTATGTATTCATGATATTTATAATTCCAGATTATGATGAATGTCGGGATGTAATTTTTATTGCATGGCTTTAAAGATATAGCAATAATGTTTTTGCCTGTGTGTGTGTGTCTGCAAAATATCATGAATCATTTGGTGGATTTTATTGAAGCTTTTGGAAAGTATGCTGGTGAAGATTCTCAGTCATCCAGGACATAAAATCAAAAAAACGTTCAATACAGAACCAACTGGACTTTATTTGTTGAAACGTCTTCTGTAACAAATAAAGTCCAGTTGGCTCTATATTGAACTTTTTTTTTTTTTATCTTTTGGAAAGTATTCATTGGGTTGAAAACAAACAAACAAACAAACAAACAAAAAAAGGTTAAATCATGTCATCTGGACAAGTTTCTTCTATTAGGGAGAAACATTTCATCTTTCATCCGAAAGACTTCATCAGTCTGTGGCCTGTCACCCCATATCTGTCCTGTAAATAGCCCTCATCAGTGTGTTTCAAGCCAGCCTCCCGTTGAACTCCCAGATACTGGCTTTAACACACGCAAAAAGGGAACATTTGTCCAAAACAATCATAACTTTTTGAGGCAAGGTGGCCAACTTGCTACTCACAGGAACAGCCTGAGGACAATCATGGCCAAAATGTTTGTGGCCCTGAGGTGTAAATGAACAACATTTGAAAAAATGTACTTACATTTGAAAAATCTGAATTACATTTGACAAAACGGGATTACATTAAGCCAAAGCAGATGTGGACTTCATTTACACCTCAGGGCCACATTACAAAATGGACAGAGAAAGGTTTGTAAGCTCAATCATCCAGGTAGATAATGAAAAAAATCATTTTGGATGAAAGACGAAACATTTCTCCCTAAAGGAAACTTGTCCAGATGACATGATTGAACCGTTTTTGCTTTTATCTACCTGGATGATTGATCTTACAAACCAATATCATTGGCATCAACAACTGATTAACATTTGTAGTTAGTTGGTTTGAAGATGGTTGCCGTAGCTAAGCAAATTTAGCAAATACAAAACTCAGTTTGTTTTATAGATATTGACCTATCATTTGGTGTGGTAGTACATGGAAGTTTTTCACAACGTGTTTTCCAAGTTCTCCTAGATCCTATGAGATCAGGTGTGGTAAGGCGTGAGGTTGTGCATGATGTTATTTTAAGGGATTTGACTAAAATGGTTATAGCTCTTCACTTACTCAGCATTGAATTAGCCTGCTCTAAAACGTAGAAAAGGCAGCAGGTGACATGCATTTCTTCACGGAATGCTATGCATTTTAAATAATTCATGTTTGCTCTCTGGACTGCCTCAGTTTGATGTTAAAAGTAAATAGCTTTGTAGTGTTGATTTAATATGTTAATATTAATATTAGTATGATTTTTATGTACCAACAATATTTCATTATTTGTTGTGGAGCATTCGGGTTGTGTGTGGATTTCCTTTCCTAGTTGGAAACACATGAACGGCTCTCCTCTTTATTGTGAAGAAAGACTATGTGACAAATGTGCCACCAAATGACTGAAGGAAGATCAGTGCTAACCGTATCATGATGGGCCATAAGCGTGTTGCTATGCAACCATGTGATCTGCACAAGCAGGAGGAGAATTTGAGTGCATGTTTGACTGTGTGTTTTATGAGTGTGTGTATGTGTGCGCATGAGTGGGAGATGAGGGTCCTTCATCAGGCGAGACCCCCATCTGGTCCTCTCTTCACACACCCACACAACACTCGCTAAGATCACAGCAGGTTTGCATGTAAGACATGATACAAGCGCAACTACACAGTGATGAATGCATCCACAATACTCAGCCAGATGCAGAAGTACAAGAAGTCGCCCTGCGAGAAATTGTCTGCTGTTCCACTTACACACCTGCACATTCATGCATGTTCAAATGCTCATGCTACAAATCCCTGCATTACAACTGGATTCAGAATCGTTTTCATACAGAACTGTCGTTTTGGGGGCTTCAGGTATCATCAGTTGTATTTGTATCAAGACTCCACATGGATTCAGATAAATTCCAACCAATATTGTCCAGTTTTAATGGATTTGTCTGCATCTTTATGTAATAGTTATGACCTGCCGGCTTTGTGTTGTGAAACACTGGTAAGATAGTTGCGTGTATTCTTGCCTGCCACTGAAAAAACACTGAATGTTTTACACAATCTGTTTGTGGTTGGGGTATGTGTTATGAATGACTCTTTGCTGCTATCACGTCAGATTTTAGCTCCATATTTATAAAGATCACTGATATATGGACATTTTTGTGGGGGCTGAGGTCCATTAGCTGTGGGTGTAATCAGTCGTAGATATACTGTACATCCAATGATTACTTTCAGAAAGCTTAAATAATATCCTTTCAGTGATTCATGAGATATAGTAGTTCCTTGATACTTTGTGGTTCGACTTTCACGGACTCACTGTTTCACGGGTTTTCAACATGATTGTACACAACACACAATTGGCTGATTGATGGAAGGCGACCAACCAGAGCATTGTGCTGAGGGTCGTACTGGCCATTGGAAGCACCGAGACATTTCCTGGTGGCCTGGTCCACAGTGAATGCCGAGGGGCTGGACCAGTGGTTTGGTTTGGGTTGCGCTTAATTGTTTTAAATAAACAATCCATGTCGCCCACTCAGTTATCCACCTCACTGAAGATCCCTGAGCAGCAGCGATGGGGGAAGACATATCCCACCCCCACCCCCTCCTTTCTCTTTCTGAGGCTGTCTGTCACAGCAGAGCAGAGACACACAACAGGTGGGCGTCTAACCTGTTGTGCGGCATTGATTGTGTACTTAAAATAATCAAGTGAGACCTGAACCAAGCCTTTGGTCCAGACCTTTGGCAATCACTGAGCGGGCCAGGCCACCGGGAAATGTCCCAGTGCTCTCAATGGCCAGTGCGCTCCTGGGATTGGCTCAGTAACTGTAGCATCAGTCTGTCTGCTCTCCTTTGCTGTTCTCTTTTAGAGCATTAAGAGAGCTTAGAACATTGCAAGAGTGTGAGAAAAGTTAATAAAGCCATAATATATATTCTGTATATAAATACTAAAATAAATAAAATGTCCCTACTTCGCAGATTTTCACCTATCGTGGGGGTGTCTGGAATGTAACTCCTGTGATAAGTGAAGTACTACTGTATTTTGTTACAGTTATAGACAAATGAACATGCACATACATGGACACAGACAAAAAACGTTATTATCGTTGTCTTCGTCAGCTGATAAGGGCAACGTTTCCAACTTATTTTTAGCTATAATTTTTCAAAACTCATCCATAAGGTCATTCATATTTAATTAGAAGTAAAAACAAAAATCTAAGATGTTAGCAACTAATTAAAAAAAAAGAGCTGATTGTCTTACACCAGCTGGTTATTGTTAGTTTTAAAGGATGAAAATGAAAATGTGTAAAAAGGAATGTGTTAATTATTGGATTAGGTCAATAAAATGCAACATTTGCAGGAAAACATTAAAAAAAAAGCTTTAAAAAGTTTGTGTGCTAAATGAAGTAGGTAGCATAGCTGAACTGTTGTCTTATTTCAATTAAAATGGTTTGCATAACCTTTGTATAACCTCTGTTTGTCAATTCCAATGAGGCAAGATGTATTTATTTGTGTGTGTGTGTGTGTGTATGCTCATTGCAGTGAGAATAAAAGTGTCTGGCTGGAGGTCTTTATCGAACAAGATGTAATGGTTTTAGTTGTCTGTGTAATGCAAATGAGGCTGCAGAGCACAGCTTAGGGAGGTGCAGCATTTCAGTGTAAATCGGAGATGTGAGATGTTAGTCATCCAGTTTGTTCCCTCCGCCTCCTCTTCCTCAGTCCTGTCAAGCTCACAGCATTCCTTCAGCCTCAACCCCTTGTTTATTTAATCTACTCTCTTATTTGGAGCATCTGTCTCAATAATCCGGTTAGATTTCTCAGACGTCCTGAGGCAAGTGACGGTGAGGATGGTGACAGGAGGTTAATGTAAATGAAAAGTGGTCACAAGTCAGTTTTCTCTCCTGCCAACGCTTATAGAGATGACAATCTGTTATCATTACTATTCATCATTGGGGATTATCTTAATTAGCTGAGCTCAGATTCTGATGATTTGGTTGGAATAATTTGCACATTTTTTGAGCAGATAAAAGTTCTTGCACTGCCTTTTCTTTTAGTTTGAGCAGTTTGAGTCAGCTTTACCTTTAGCATTTTTGTGCATACGCATCTTGCTAAATTTAGTGTTTTGGATTTTTTTTAAATGTGATGTTCTATCTGCTTACACTTACCTACACATTTTCTGTTTGAATGCGTGGCTGTGTTTTATGCCATATTTCCAGATACAAAGGTTGCGTGCCACTGATGTCTACAGGCTGTACAGTTATTGATCATGTCTGCCTTCATGGTTGAGCAGAGCCAGTTCAAAACACAATGCATGAATAATTAAAAAGCCAGTTAGAAAGATGAATGAGAGAAATAAAGCCACTTTCCACTGTTAGGGTACAAACAAATGTCTGTATACACACACGTTCTCAGCAGATCACTGGATGTGAGTTTTTTTCTTATGTACTTCATAAATAGCTGCTGTCTTCTTTTTTTGTTTGTTTGTTTTTGTGAGCTCCTTGTGTGCAGGTAAAAACTGGAAAGACGTTGATTACTTTTAAATTGGAAAAACATAGAAAATGGAGCTTTGAAAAAAGCTAACTATGCCTGTACTGTATACAGATATGCATTTGCTCATAAAAACAGTGGAGGACTAGAAAACAGGCTGTGTTTAACAGGCTGCTTCTCAAACTTCTAGTTTTGCATTATTTAAAATAAGAAAATATAGATTATTTGCACAGAAAAGTTACATCTCAGCTAAGCCCTGCACATGTCTCTGTGTTGCGCATGTCCTGCAGCGCTGCTAACGTGCCGACCTGATGAGTTCCAGTGTGGTGACGGCTCCTGCATTCACGGCACCAAACAGTGCAACAAAGTTCACGACTGCCCCGACTTCAGCGATGAGGCTGGCTGTGTCAACGGTAAACATCCCACCCTTACAGTCTTCTCTTTTAGATAATAACTGTAATGAAAAGGTTGATTTTCATCTGAATGTTGAGTTTATAATCTGTACAAATGATAGTTTTAATTTAGTTATCGATTTAATTATTGTTAAAAGTTTGTTCACTTACTGTTTTAAGCATTTGAATGAGCTCCACAGTGGTGAAGCAGTATAGGCTCGATGACTGTGCTTGTTGACTTTGTCCCTTGACGAGCTTAAAAATAGTAATAAATAAATAATAAATAAATAAATAAATAAATAAATAAATAAATAAATAAATAAATAAATAAATAAATAAATAAATTGAGAAGAAAATAAATGTCAAGTTGTTTATTTGTCATATGCAGGTTAACACAAGATTAACAGTACAATGCAATGTTCAGGATGAGGTTTGACTCTTAAAAAAAAAAAGAAAAACAAACAAACAAGAAAATACAAAAGCATGCAATAAGGGTACAAAAATAAACTGTCAAAAAGTGAAAAAGTAATTATAATATTTACAAGATCCTAAAGAGAGATAGTAAACAACAACATGGTAGAATATAACAGTGCAAGTAATGGTGAATTAGTATGAAAAAATATTTCAGGGTAGTAATATAAGCTCAAATGTACACGATAGATATTGCACATTCATATAAATTACACAGGATGTGTGACAGGTTATTGCACAGGTAGTGAGTAACATTACCTGTAGTGTATATAAACTGAGTAAGGAATATGAGTTGAAAAAGCTGCATAGTATTATAAACCTTAGATAGAAGCAAGTGTATGAAAGATATAAAAGAGACGCAAATATGTTTATTTTCTAAAATATACAATTATAAGTTAATGTATCAAACACACCTTATAGTGCCGCACAGTGGTGTGAGAATGTTGCCAGACCGAATCCTGACTAGGGGGACACTCTGGGTGGAGTTTGCATGTTCTCTCCGTGCATGCGTGGGTTTTCTCCAGATACTCCAGTTTCCTCCCACAGAACAAAAACATGCATGTTAGGCTGATTGGTGACTCTAAATTATCCCTAGGTGTGTGAGAGAGTGAATTATTGTTTCTTCTTGTTTGTGTCCCTGTGATGGACAGGAGGCCGGTCCAGCCCCACCTCTCACACAGTGATGGTTGGACATGGGCACCAGTGACCCCTGCGAGTCGGGAAAAAAAAGAAAGTGTTTAAAGATGATGGATGGATGGATGGATGGATGGATGAAAAGAAACACACCTTATATAGGAGTAAAAGGAGAACCTCACCAGTTGATGACCTGAAAACGATAAATATATGTGTGTGTGTGGGGGTGGGGGGATTGCAGCATTGTCCTCAGGCAGATGCAGTAGCTTTATCAATAGTAAAATCTCCTTGTAACCTGTATTTACATGAGTAACAAATGCCCTACAAACTGTTTGTGAGCTTCATATTGATTGCTTCTGTCTCAAAAATAAAATAGTACATTTTAAAATGTACAGTATATAAGTATATTATTATGAAACATTATGAATGTTTCTGTTCAGTTCCCCACGATGACTTCTGTTGTGACTTGGTTTTTAAATAAATACTGTAAACTGAAATGAATTGAACTGAATGTATTTTTCATTTTGCACACAGTTACAAAATGTGAGGGACCAAGAAAGTTCCGCTGTAAAAATGGGGAGTGTATCGACAGCAGCAAGGTGTGTGACCATGTGAAAGACTGCAAAGACGGGTCTGATGAACCCATGAAGGACTGTGGTAAGATAAGTCCTCTCTGACCTTCACTCAGAAATGTGCTTGTATACACACATTCAGTAGTTCTCAGTCTTCACCATCACACACATTCAGGGATTAGATTCCTGAAAGAGTCCGGGCACCACAGATTGTGTGGATGGTCACTCTTCTTAGAAAAAATGAGGTTTGCTTGATCAAGGCAGAGTGTATGAGAACATTTCTCAGCTGTGTGTGATGATCAAAGAGCAGAGTCTTTCCTTCTCCTGCAATCTTAGCTGGGAAAATCTGGCTTTGCCTTCACTCATCTCACATTACAGTAAATGCAAAGCAAACAGAGAAAGGCAGCTGAGAAAATCAAAGTCCCTAATAAAATCAGAGAAGTTAACGAGCCTTGTGTAATTGCAGCTCAGGTTAGCCGTGTCACAACAGTGAGAGTCTTTTCAAGTGCAAATGGAAGTGTGTGAGGTTTCTGAAAGAAGCTGCTCTTCACTCAGTCTGACCTTTTTCATGTGGAGTGTTCTCATCATGTACATGGTTACCAATTTATATTTGAGCATGCTACTTTCTCCTGCTGTATCTCATCTTAAATGAGATGCATGTTACTAATATTTAAAGGGCCTAACAACCATATCATAGATAAGAAAGTTCATGCTCAGTAATCCAGGTAGTCAAATCTGATAACTCTCAATCATGGATGGAGACCTGATGACTCCACTTAAGTTGTTTACTTGGTGGGGGAAACAGCGTGCTGGAACGTCTCTGACTGATGAAGCCCTCTGGAGTGAGGGTGAAACGTTTCTACTAAAAAGAAACTGTCCAGATGACCTGATTGAGAGTTATCAGACATATCATAGATGTTTTCAACGATCTATCAGTACTTCAACACTACTATGAAAACTAGCAAACAATAGTCATTGCTGTTTCATTGCTTAAACAAGTCTTTTTGTATTAAAAAGAAAAAAAAAACTATCTATTGTATTTCAGTTTCTTGTTTATTTTAAGTGGTTTTGTTGTTATTGTTGTTTTAATCTAGGAATGATTCTGGTATTCGTACAAATACTATCATAGATCCTGCCTGCTTGTTTTTTTTTTTATTCCCTTGAATCTTTCTTTTACAGATGTGTTATCATTCAGCCAGCATTAGAATATTACATTTTAATCATTAATCAATTAATTTAGTTTGCTGTTGTTTTTGTTGCTCTTGAGCTGCGATCTGCCATAAACATAATTACATAGAAAGGAGTTCAAAATAATGAAATTGATAATTTATTAAGAAAATTTGACTAAATGTATTGTTTTCCTGTGTAGTGCAGTCATGTAGAGTTATAGTTTTAATTTAATTAAATGTTATTCCAACCTTTTTTTTTTTTTTTAGTCCTTTTTGATTTCTGTTCCCATTCCTTTCTGTATCCATTCCTCAGCTGTACCTGTAGACCTAAATCTTTAATGCAAATCTGTAATGAAGTACCAGCTTTAGCTCTCTGCAGTGATCTCTCTCCACTCCCTGGAGGGTGATTGCAAGACAAAGGGATAAGTGAAGGAACAAAAACGGGTACATAAAGGATGGGAAGGATAACTGACAGAATCTAATTTATTCATCTAATAAAAAGAAGAGAGAACGATCAGAATCGGATGAGAGAACGAGGATGTGCTTGTGCAACAATGGGTGGAGGAGTGGCACCTGGTTTAGGACAATATCCCCACAGGAAAATGGATCAGTTCAAAGAGCTTTTGGCTAATACTGTGGATGTGGACCAGGAACACACACATTAAATGCTCTACACACAAACATACACTGTCTCTATTCCTAAGGCTTTTTAAGCTTAATGTCTGAATAGAAATTTTGATGTATACCGACACACTAGACAGCACAAAATTATCTTGACTGGTAGGTTGATTAAAACTATCCACACACTCACACACACCATCTGGGGTGCTTTGTCTTTCTGTCCAACACTGTTTTTGTGTGGTGCACAGGCTGAATTATTCTGTCCAAAATACACTGCTGGAGATATTTCATCAATATTCAGCTCCTCCTCACTTTTCCTCATTTCGTCCCCACCATCTCTTTCCCTGCCTCTATCGCTCGTCTCTGCAGGCCTGAACGAGTGTGAGGACAACAATGGGGGCTGCTCCCACATCTGCAGGGACCGGAGAATCGGTTTCGAGTGTGACTGTCCCTCTGGATACAAACTGCTGGACAAAAAGACTTGTGGAGGTAAAGGAATTAAGTTATGCAACAAATCTATCATCTTAAATACAAAGAACCATGAGTATGGACCACCCTGTCTGGGTCGTTTCAGACTGCATCTTTTTGTTTTTGGGTTGTCTCAGTAAAGCCCTTTCTAATCCTAACCCTGAATATAGAAGCGCTGCTCAGGTTTTTGTTAAATTATTCTCAAAATGTGTCATCCGTGCAGGAAGTTGCTCATTGTTTCTTCAAAACTTTTAGATTTTGACACTTTCACCCACACATTAAAATCAGTTTGGCCCAAAATAGAGGGCCCAGTTTAAGGTATTATCTCCCTGAGCTGTGACTGTTGTTACAACATATGTGAGGACATTCTCAAAATGTCCAGGATTTTTTTTTTGTTTGTTTTTCATTCAACCTTTATTTATACAGGTTAATCCCATTGAGCCTCGTGGACTCATTTACAAGAGAGACCTGATTTTAAGAAAGAGTCATGACAGCAGTGGATAATAAAGACAATAATAGACAATCATAAAGGATGCATACAAACTGAGATATTTTTTATTATTTTTATTAAGTGAAAATAAAATGGAATTTAAACGGAAAAGTAACGAAAAAAGCATCTATATTGTAGGTTGGTGTAGAACGCTAAAAACAAGAACATGTATGCAATGGTTTTTCCCAACGACAGCGAATGTTAACAGGGATTTTCAATTTCCTCATGTGTGTCACAAAGACTTGAGTCCTGTCACTCGAATTTGTGCAACAAAGTTTTTCACAAAATGGTCACAGAGTTGTTGCAGGCATTGCAAACATTTCTCAATTTATATTTCGTAATTCCAAGATGCTAAAGTTGTATTTTAATATCCGCATGAGCTCTTCTTATGACAGATAATATCCGAGCCTATGGCGCCCATTACATATTACCGACAAATAATAATGAAACATAACTAGTCTGAATATGCTTATCTTTATTAATGTATCCTTTATTATTTTAAATCATAAAGATAGACACGGGTAAGAAACGGATGGAGGTGAGGACAATGCGGGCAGAGGTGGGCAGCACAATAATGCTCACAGCCTGGATTACAGTTACCAGTCGCTCGGTCACACTTTTCAAATTCAATAAATTAAAACTGAAAAATGTAACCTTTTTCTCACATTTCTTATCTCCAAATTGTCTCCAACAGTTACAATCCAGTGAGTTTGTTACCCTTAACAGGCCTCATTTTAATTGGTAAATAAACTATATCTGCTGACACTACTAACTGGTTAACTGATTTGATTAAAATCCTAAATGAATAAATATCAGAACTAAAATAAACTAAACAACTCTGATGTTCTTATGTTGAATGATGTTATAATATGCAGATGAGTCAGGAGCAGTGGATGCACTCTCCTTTTGTAACACGTTATTATGAGATCGCCAGGTCCAGAATACACAATACAATATCTTATTCTTGTATCTTACTGCATACTTCCTGTCATACTGTTAAAATTATATTGTAAATGTTCACAGTTTTTTTTTTTTCAGAATTAATGTGGCTGTCAAGCTTTACATGCTGTGCCTGAAAGTTTTATAAATTGTGCATATGCTGATAAATACAACTTATTCACCAAACAAGTGTTTTATTGTCTTTGAAACAAACAACAAATATTATTTCTCTTAACATGTGAGATATGCTCCATGTCTGTGTGTTTATATGAACAGTCTTGTCTGGATAACAAGCTATAGTTAATGGATGCACTATTAATTATTATAATGTCCAGTAAAACACATGCTGTTCGACGTGAGATATTCAAAATAGAAATTTTTAGGCGGTTGTCTTGAATAGCCATTATTAGGGCAGCTGTGGCTGAATGGTTAGAGCAGTCGTCCTCCAATGCAAGAGTTGAGGGTTCGATTCCACCACCAGTCACATGCCGAAGTGTCCTGGGCAAGACACTGAAACCCTCATTGCCTCTGATGTGTGTCCCATTGGTGTCTTTAGTGGGTTTATATTATTGGGCTCTTGTGTTTTGGCTCAACAATATGTTGCAAAAGTGTATTTATCTATAATATACAGTATAGTAATGACCCTTAAGGAGTTATTGTTACATGTCCATTATTCCTTTTGCACATTTACTGGTTCTTAAGTATGACGTTCAGTGTTGCTGCAGGGGTTGTTGGGTAGTGAGTAGGGGGTGGGTTTTTTTTTTCCTCCCTTCTTCTACTTTATTGTCCCTGGAAGAAAAAAAAAGCTCTTAATTCATTGTGTGGGCCATGGCTGAACAGTGACCAGAGCTAGATGACCTGTAATTACCATACCTGAATAAATTGTTGTCAAGAGCAAAACATCTGGTGCTTTAGTGACTGTAAGTGTTACAATATATATATTAGAAAACTATAATTTTCACAACTTAAACAACTAACTGTGCATCTAAAAAAGCTAAGTCTGGTCCTCTGGACATTCAAAAAAAACAAAACAAAACTAAACAACTCTGACGTTCTTGTCATGTTGAATGATGTTATAATATGCAGATGATTCAGGAGCAGTGGATGCACTGTCTTATTGTAACACATGTTACTATGAGATCGCCAGGTCCAGAATATACAATGCAATATATTATGCTTGTAACTTACTGCATACTCCCTGTCATACTGTTACTGCGGGAGTTTCAGAGAAACTGAGACGTTTATTTTCTAAACACAACGTCCCAGTGGCTTTTAAACCCCAAAATACAT